>VDFB02075585.1:53641-101617 GCA_007258455.2 Sequoia sempervirens | reverse complement strand
GTGTTAAGGCCTCAAACGTTTCAAGAGAGGCTTCTCATGGAAGGGGAGGATGAAGGCTTCTCATGATAAGATCATGCAAGATTATAATATGAATGAGATTTCATGAAAGGTTGGTCAATTGAAACAAAAGCTATCTCAATCAATTGTTCTACATGAAAATGTTGTTTTGTGAAGAAAAAATGGTTTGCTAAATGATTCAATGATTGCACAGTACGGTTATATAATTCAAAGGCTTTATGCATATTTTCCATTCCTTTATGAACACTACCTTTTTCACTAACTTGCAAGTCCATTATTCCAAGGGCCACCCCAAGCTTCAACATTTTTTAGGTTCTATCTATATTAACAGAAAAGGTATCCCTTTTTTCTACATTTGGAAATAATTAATAACAAATGAACCTAGTGTTGCTTTGATTCAATGTTGTAATGTGTTGTACACATTCACATTGAGTCTAGGGCCCTTTTTAATAAAATGTACTTAATTGTACCTTATTTAGGGTGTTGTAAAGTGTTTTCTTACACTTTCACACTAATCTAGGGATTCATTAATTAATTGAGCTTAATTGGCCTTTTAATTCAAATTCAAGCCTTATTAATTATATTTTTCAAGGATCTATCCCAACACCCATTAATGATATTGCATGAAATTTACATTGGAAAAATTGGTGTTCTAGAAGACTGTGTTAGGACCCATTTTCCACTTTGGGTGAATGGGTCCTCCTAACATAAGACACCCTTTTTTTGGCATATTTGAGATGGGTTTTTTATGTTATTTCACCTCCCTGAAGCTAGGTCCTAGAAAATTGTGCTAGGACCCATTCGCCCAAGGTGGTGAATGGGTCCTCCTTGCTTAGGACCCCCCCTTTTTAAAATTATTTGTGGCAGGATTTTAATAATTTTGAATTCTAGATCTAATGTCGGCTTGGATTATTTGAATTTCAGGGTTAATTCTTAGATTTAGTATAAATATAAGGTTAATTCACATAGTTTCATTTAAGAAATCATATATCTTCATAAGCAATCAAGAGTACATTCACAAGAGCATTATAGAGCATTTGAAGAGCATTTCAAAGGCATTCAAGGGAAAATTATTGAAGTTTTTATTGCAGCAATTCAAAGTTATATCATCATGTCAAAGGCATAGTGCATTAAACATGTTGTTGATATAGTGTGTTGATGTAGTATTGGAGATCCATTTGCAAGCATTGGTTCACATCTAATTCAAGATCAATATCTACATTCTACATGGCCACTTCCTGATATTTTGCATACTTCACTCCCTACAACCAATGTGCTTAATGTTAATAACATTGTCCCTACCATCACCACTTGTACTCAAGCTTTGGGGTGTACTCAAAGCCAAGGTGGAACTCCAATTCCATATCCTACAATATTAATGACCGTTCCTACATACACTAATACTCATCCTACCACAACCTTTCAACCTACCACAACCCTTCAACCTACCACAACCTTTCAACCTATCACAACCTTTCAACCTATCGCAACCTTTCAACCTACCACAATAGTCATACCCACTAGCATTATGTATACTTCCTTAGGTATTTTGATAGGGAATCCTTCTAGCTTTGTGCATTTGAATACAATATCTTCTCAACCATCCACCTTCACCAACTTACAAGTCACTTTCCCTCCACATGCATACACTACTCCACCTTATTCCTCTCCATCTTACAATCACAATGATTCTTTCTTTAACTCAATTTTGCAAATTATGACATCCCTTCAACAAAAATTTGCAACCTTACAACAAAACAACAATGATCAACCTTCGTAATACATTAAAACCAATCTTCTATCCTTTGAGATATAAAAATCACAAATGCCACAAGGTATAGAGGTTCCTCGATTCAAGAAATATGGTGGGAAAGGAGATCATGTTAGCCATGTTTCCACATGTACAACCTTGTGTAGCGATTTCATTTTTGAAGATAAACTTTTGGCTAAGTTATTTCCTAGGTCCCTGAAGGATACTACTTTAGAGTGGTTCTCATCTTTACTGAATAATTCAATTGGTTCATTTAATGAACATGTTGATGCATTTTACAACCACTTCCATATTCACATGGGTCCCAAGATGACCCTAGCTGATTTAATGATGTGCAAACAAAAGGATGATGAGAAAGTGATTGATTTCATAACAATATACCAAACACTTTATTCACAAGTAAACATTAATATTCCTGATGTCGACCTTTAATGAATTTTCATTGCCAACTTACAAAACAAACTCCAAAGAAAACTTGAAATGTTAAGATTCCCATCCTTTACACAACTATGTACAGTCATTCGTGATTATCAAAATACGACTTGTGATCATGATGTGAAAATCCCCCTATTCATCCTGAAAATTCCAAATCTACAACTCAAAATAATTACCAACCTTTCAAGAAGAAAAATAAGGGCTTTTTACAACTGAATTCCCCTCAACCAAGTTAAAAAACCAATAGTCAAGTGGCTGCTATAAAGACAACAAATTCTTTCAGGGATAGGAATAGAGAGTTCACTCCTCTACACAATACCCTTCATAATATCATGTTGTAACTTATTGAAAAGAACATGCTTACCCTACCTCCTATCAAAGAGCATGATCCTAATATACCATTGCCTATAGGATTTCGACGAAAATCTTATTGTCATTATCACCAACAAAATGGACATGGTACGGAATATTGTAAGCATCTTAAACATCTTGTGCAAGAACTTATTGAAAATAATCAACTTTAAATCAGAGTTGTGAATGATCAAGGCAATAATTTTGTAGCCCCTCCTAACCAAAATTTACAAATCTTTACCAACCCATGTTGAAGCATGCTATTTCATTTGTCAAAGCTAGTGAAACAAAGAATGATGTGATGAATGTTGACACGGATGATGAAAACATAAAGATGAAAATGAAGAAAAATTGATTAAAATGATAGGATTTATCAAAGATAGACCTCGGTTGTGACAGGTTGGGATGGGTGGAGGTGGGTTTAATCCCTATCATGGAGAGAAGAATGTAATCACTAAGGAATTCCCTATTAGTGCATAGGCTATCAGATTCATACTGATATAAATTAAAGCATGGATCAAGGCATATAATAGTTTTCTTGTCCTACAATTGGCAATGAATCTTCCTTTAAGAATTGGACTGAAAACATTAAATGTATCATTCACCATCATCTCTGAAATAGAGACCAATTTCATGTGAGGTTAGGCTATCTATGGCTTCCTCATGAATTATCCATGATTATACTATAAATGCTTAATTTTCCATTCGGTAATGATATCTTCAATAGTGCATCATAGTGGGTTTAATTTTGCATGTCTTCTCAGAGAATTTTTATTAGATTTCTTTTGGCCCGAACCTATGGAACTTATTAAAACCTTAGGAGTTCTTTTCAAATCATATCAAAAGTTCGGGCAAAGTGCATGGCAATTATCAGTATGCCTGGAAGACCTATGACTAAAACACCTATCCTTGACGAATCATTGATTGAACTAAAAAACATCCAAGAACAACCTATAACAAATCCTCCTACAATTTCTTATAAGATACCATAGGATAACGAAAGAAATCTCATTTTCCCTCATAAAATCAGACAAGTGTACAAAGATAAAGAGAAAATGGTTGAGCAACCTCTTTCTATTTCTTCTATTCCTCCCAAGGAAGAGAAGAAATCTATGATTGAAAAACCCACTCTTACACACACAAATTGTAGAGAGCATAGGCATAGACGTTGTGCTATTACTTGTATGTTACAAACTAAAGAAGATAAGAACAACATAGAAAATAAAAATCCAAACTTACTTGAAGCAATGCATAATTATCCTATACCCTTGCCAAAACATAAACAAAAAAATTTCGTGGACATTGTTATTCGACCTCCCATTGTGATTAATCTAGACAATGACATTGATATTGGAAATATTGATGAACAAGTGCATGATGAATTGAAAACATTATTTTCTTCTTCTATTAGCTTAAATGAAAAATCTCCTAAAAAGAGTGTTGAACTTAGTGCTTCCCCTAGTTCGGTACTTGTCATTGTCCCTTTGGCTAGTTGTCTGCCTTCCACTTATACAGACCGAGATTGGGATGTAGATGACCTACTCTAGGTTGACTCGCATGTGCCTTACTAGTCTTTTGCTTTTTCATGTTTCTTTATGTGATTGCATGTGCATAATGTGATCCCCCATGATGTTTTGTTTGATGTATCTCTCTTTTTCGTGCATTCCTCTATATGTACCTACATTCTTCTCTATGTCGTAAAATATTTTTCATTTTATCTTTTCATTTGTCTTGTGTTTTCCTTTTGGGGATGATGTAAGGCATCGAGACATTTATGTCTCTTCCATGTTGAATTGGAAGGATTTTTATTTTTTTTTGCTCTCTTTGTGTCATTCTTCCAATTCTATGAGTATTTGGGGAATAATGATAGTTTTGAGCTCTAAAAACAATATTTTAGCAAGGACATACTGACCCCAAATCCATAGATCCCTTATGTATTTTTGGGGGAAATCCCTTCCTTCCTACTTCATGGTGTAGCTTTATTTTGGAAACATATGACCTGGCATAGGGTTTTCCAAGGAAATCTCTCATGTCTTAGGAGAAAACATTGGCTACTTTAAATCAGTTGTTCACAATAATGGTGTTAGCAACCGCTTTAAAGTGGGGGGATACATCGATGACATCTTTTAGCATATTTCATGGAGCAATTTTCTTTTATCTTGTGACATTTCCTTTTCTCAATGGTGTCATTCGGTTTGATTTCCTCCGAGAGTGCGATATTTCTAAGCATACGATCTCCCTTGGTGGCATGATGCAAATCAAGAGGCATCCCATATGTGGTGATCTAATATTGTTGACTTTTCCTCTCTTGGAGACATTAGGCATGATATTCCTTAAGAAGACCTTACATGAAAAGAGTGAAATACCCTTTAACAAGAACTTATAGACATGATTTTCAAAAGAATTCACAAAAGCATTACATTATGGTGCCTTATCAAAGTTGTCAGGAGGATAACTTTGGTATGGTATGGGAGGCTAATATGATTCTCTCATTTGCCACCTCGCTGGGATAACTCACCTAGTGGATAGACTAAGGTTCCACTACCCCAGAGTGAGCACACATGTTACAGACAAACAACCACATTCCACATTGTGTTGGAATGGTTGTGCTTGATCCTTTGTTTTTCTTTGTTTTTCTTGGCCTTTGATAGGGCATGATTATGTATCTTGGTTATTGGTGCATACTTAAGTGTCTTGAATGTCTACTCTAGTGTGAGTTTTTCATGGGGGGAAAACTCTCACTAAAGTGGGCGAAAAATGTATTAACAAAAAATGTATCCCTTTTTCCTTAATTTGGAAATAATTAATAACAAATGAACATAATGTTTCTTTTATTCAGTGTTGTAATGTGTTGTACACATTCACATTGAGTCTAGGGCCCTTTTTAATAAAATGTACTTAATTGTGCCTTATTTAAGGTGTTGTAAAGTGTTTTCTTACACTTTCACACTAATCCAGGGATTCATTAATTAATTGAGCTTAATAATTGGCCCTTTAATTCAAATTCAAGCCTTATTAATTGCATTTTTCAAGGATCTATTCTGACACCCATTAATGATATTTCATGACATTTACATTGAAAAAATTGGTGTCCTAGAAAACTATGCTAGGACCCATTCATCACTTTGAGTGAATGGGTCCTCCTAACATAGGACACCCCTTTTTTTGGCATATTTGAGATGGGTTCTTGATGTTATTTCACCTCACCGAAGCTAGGTCCTAGAAAATTGTGCTAGGACCCATTCACCCAAGAAAATTGTGCTAGGACCCATTCACCCAAGGTGGTGAATGGGTCCTCCTTGCTTAGGACCTCACTTTTTGATATTATTTGTGGCAGGATTTTAATAATTTTGAATTCTAAATATGATGTCGGCTTGGATTATTTCAATTTTAGGGTTAATTCTTAGATTTAGTATAAATATAAGGTTAATTCACATAGTTTCATCTAAGCAATCCTAGATCTTCATAAGAAATCAAGAGTACATTCACAAGAGTTTTATAGAGCATTTCAAGGGCATTTCAAAGGAATTCAAGGGCAGATTATTGAAGTTTTATTGCAGAAATTCAAAATTATATCATCATGTCAAAGGCATAGTGCATCAAACATGTTGTTGAGCCAGTGTGTTGATGTAGTATTGGAGATCCATTTGCAAGCATTGATTCACATCTAATTGAAGATCAAGATATACATTCTACATGGACACTTCATGTTATTTTGTAGATTTACAGTCGAAGACATCATCCAAGGTATCTTCATTTCATGTTTCATGTTTCATGTTTCTATTTCATTATTTCATCATAAGGTTTAATTACCTAAACAGGGTTTGACCAAGGAAAACCCCCATCCTCTAAAAATCAACATTTTTTTCTCCCCTTTTATGTGTGTTTATAGGTTTTTAGGTTGAAGATCAAGTGGAGAACAAGTTTGAAGCAAAATTGCCAAAGTTTTCAAGTTGCAAAGTTGTCATCCATATTGCAAGAACAAGAAAAACAAGGCTATAGAATTTGTTTTATATTTTCAGGAGCTAAGCATCAAGGAGATGGAAGTGCAAATATCAAGGAAAAAAATCTAGATCTTAGTTTTCAAAAACCCTAACAAGGACCCATTCTCCAGTAAAGGAGAATGAGTCTTCAATGACTCAAAAACAACAAGTTTTCTCTAAGGTAAACATTGTTTTAGCCTTCCAAAACTTCCCTTATAGTTGCTATAATAGTTAGGAGTCATTTTTTATTGTTATTTATGCATTTTGTCCTTCATAATTGTATGTTTCATAGAAAAACTTGTGGTTCATCATCTTGTTGACTCATTTTGGTGAACCCTATTTTTATATGAAACAATATCAAGTCCATTATTTGGAAGGAACTCATTTTGGAAGCCTTTTATGTTGCAAAATTTAACTAAAATTGTAGTTATATCATGAGGAGCTCAACCAATAAAAATTTTATAGAACTTCACTATCTTGAACTTCACCAAATTTTATCTTCTTAATCCATCATGTGTTTTGTCATAGGACCTTACTTCATAGATCCCCTTAATCCATCCTATTACCCTAAACCCTAAATCCATCATTTTTTCTTAATACCTTAATTCATAGATCCCCTTAAGCCCTCCTATTACCCTAAACCCTAAACCCTAAAGCCATCATTTTTTCCTAAGACCATAATGAAATTTGGTTGCCTTGGGAAACTTCACCAAAATTTATTCCCTTAAGCCATGTCATTTTGTCCTAGGACCTTACTTCATAGATTCCTTTAAGCCATCCTATTACCCTAAACCCTAAATCCATTATTTTATTCTAATACCTTACTTCATAGATCCCCTTAAGCCATCCTATTACCCTAAACCCTAAACCATAAATCCATCATTTTGTCCTAGGACCTTAATTCATAGATCACTTTAAGTCATCCTATTACCCTAAACCCTAAACTCTAAACCCTAAACCCTAAAGCATTCATTTTGTCCTAGGACCTTAATGACATTTGGTTGCCTTGGGAAACTTCACCAAATTTTATTCCCTTAAGCCATGTCATTTTTTCCTAGGACCTTCATTCATAGTTCCCCTTAAGCCATCCTACGAGGACCCCTTTAAAAGCCAACATAATTTCTCCTACTTTAGTGTAAATTTTAATGATATTTCACATCACACTAACAGTTAATTATTTTTCATTCAAGTAATATGCCTTAGAAATAAATGAGGCTTACACATTTCATTATTTTTATTCAATTAGGCCATTTATATTGAATGGTTTAAGAGTATTTTTAAACATGTATCTTACATTTTGGAATTACAAATATAATGCAGGTTCACTTATATCTTAGAGATCATGGATCAATTCAACAATGACGATATCTGTAATCTACATCCATGCCCTCCATCTCCACCACCTTCACCTCCACCTCATAACCCCCCAACTCCACCACTTGAATCCGATGGTGCTCACTTGCAAGAATGGATTGATGTGAATGTTAGATCCATTCAAGATAAAATCAACACTATTTAGAATGAAGAATGTACTGCACCACCTTTGAGGCATTTTTCATATACGATGCAAAATGTTGTTGATGTTGTTAGGTACATGGATGTTGTCTTAGGTGGGCATCAATGATGACTAGAGGAGAGGAGAAAGTCCTATTCTGAAAAGGAAGACAAAGAAATGAAGAGATGCAGTAGAGAGAAACAACACTTTATTAAGATAATGATCTTATATTTATGAATTTATGAGTTTGGTTGGATGGATATTTTTAGTGATGAATTTATGAATTTGGTTGGATGGTTATTTTTAGTGATGAATTTATGAATTTGGTTGGATGGATATTTTTAGTGATGAATTTTTTTAGTGTTGAATTTATCAATATAATAGTATATAATGATGAATTTATAATCGTATAATTTATGACTACTATCATAATTTCTCCTATTGGAAAAATGTAATTTACATGCCTTAGACATAAATGAGCTTTTTGTGAATGTTTTAAGTTTATTTTTTAGTATGTACATGTATTAAAATTACATAGTTCTAGATCTTAAATTTTGAAATTTGTATGTACACATGGTAAAGTTGAATGATGTATGCATGCATTATACATCCTATTTTTTATTTTAAATGTATGTATCTTAAATTTTGAAATTTTTATGTACATGCTCAAGTTGAATCAATGTATGTATGTGTATGTATATGTATGTACATCCTATTTAAACAAATTTGCATGTACGTTTAAAATTTAACTATTTCTTGTAATTTTATAAATTTGTTTGTTAATTTTGTATAATTTAATGCAGGATCACTTTATATATATATATATATATCATGGATCAATTTGATATTTATGATATCATTAATCCACCTCCTCAATAACCTACACCTCCACCCCCTCCACCTCCACCTACCCTCCACCCCCTCCACTTCATAACATCCCACCTCCATCACCTACAGGATTCAATGAGGCTCGCTTGCAAGCACGGATCAATGAAAAGTTGCATCCATTCAGAATCAAATCAATGATATAAAAAATGAAGCATTGATTCCATCACATGAGAGACATTTTACATCTACGATGCAAAACACTATCAATTCCATCAAGTCTATTAATTCTGACTTAGATAGGCATCAATGATATAGAGAGGATATGAGACGATCTTATTTAGATGCTCTCTCCTATAAACAAATTTTGGACCTAAAAATAATAAAATCTCATCTAGCACCATATTTTATCAACCCTAACACTCACCAGTCCATTCCTGCAACTAAATCTAGAATATCCCTGAGGTGGTGCATTCATCCACAAATGAATGCACATTTTTGGGACTGATGGTGGATTGTATTTGACCATCCACCACATGCTAATCTAGAGGTCCCTTTATACTTTTTTCAGGAAACTATATGTAGAGTTTCTTTTGGATCAAAAGCCCAATTATTCTAATTTTAAATCATTTCAAGGTGTTGGTGGTGTTAGCTCTCAAAAATGTAGGTTATAAACCTTGAGAGGGTTCAAAGATTTAGGGAACATTTTTGGCTAATGAATGGGGCTAATTGATATATTTAAGATACCCCTACACTTTAAGCTTTGTTGGACCTAGGCGGGTGTACCTAAATGATAGAGAAGATTTGAAAGTTATATGTGTGACCTCTAATTTGGCCAATCTATTCCAAATGGCACATGTGAGTGAGATAGATGCAAGGCTAATGATTAATTCCTATTGTAAATGTTTTTAATAATTAAGTGTACGAATAAGGTTTGTAAGGTATATTGCTTGAAATAAAAGTGACTAGTGCCTAATCTAATTTGGTAAAGAGATTCAAGAGATGGATGATGTGTGGGTCCTTTTCCTAGCTTAACTCTAATTTTTGGGAACTTTAAATGTTTATAGTTCGTATAAACTTGCAGGTTTGTAAGTTATTTTGACTCTTATTGATCCTAGCGATATCCCCCTAAACTACTGTGAAGTTTTCAAAGGATTTTAATTATTGTGTGAAGGAAACCAATCAAGGAAATCAATTCAAAAGGGATTTAATCTTGTGTAGGAACCTATTAAACATGATCTCTCAAGAGAAAATTTAATTATTTTCCCACAAAAACCAATAAAAAAAATTACACAATTATAGCAAATGTGTATTGACAAGTTAAATAAATGTTGATATACTTAATTTGAATAGCATAGGTAGACCACTTCGGAGACAGCCAAACAACATATAAGAAGTAATATTAACACAATAGTTGAACACTAAGAATTAGGTCACCAGTTCAAGTTCTCTCTTCCGTTATATTTCTTCAAAAGATATTTCGATACATATCAAGAGTATTGTGTATTCTAAATGATAATTGTTTCTAAGAGTTTCCCTACTATGGTATGACCCTAATCTAATGTTTTTTCCATCTGGCTTTGGTTTCCCTTATATATATGGGAAGAAACAAGCTTCAGGCCTTTACAAAAAGTTGTATTGTTTCTTAACTAAAACTCTAATAACTATGTTTAAAATAAACAAGAAATGATTGAGAAGTCTGCAACGATCTGTGATGCACCATGATCTGTTAATCTTCATCAGCTACCCATGATCACTTAAGATCTATTCAAGGTCCATACTCTATGATAAGGCATAAAATGTTACAAGAATTCAATAACTTCTACTTCTTATTTTGTTTGAGTGATAAACAAGTTCACTTTAGAAAAATGCTCGATGTATCCTATTTTGGAATATGTATCAGAATTGCTAATGATATCCTTCATGGAATATTCAATAGTAAAAATCCTTTCCATTTGTATATGTCTCTTCTCCATTACTCTTTCTTCATCATTAATTTCATCAAAAACCATTGGTAGATATTGGGTAATCGCATTCTTCCATACACCTTTCTTCTTCAGCTCTCCTTCACCAAAGAAGTTTGGTAAAGCCATACTCAAACACTAGTTGAAATCACTAGGTTCTTGCGTTAGTATGGTATGGAAATGGTCATGCATCTTCATCAATTATGTGTACTCCTGAAACACAGGTTCATCAATGTTCTCTTTGGATTTTATTTGTTTCTTCATCTCCTTCATTCTACCATGTAATCTATTATGTTCTTGGTAGGCTGCAAATGTCTTGTTGTGGATGATCCAAATCTTATCAGACTTCTTGAAAAAAAATTCAAATCTTTTTCTTACCAAATCTAAATCCATTTCAAATTTTTTGGTCTTTAATTCCTTTCTCAATTCTTCATGTTTTTTCTGATACATTTCATTCTTTCATTCCTAGTACATGGTTTCAAGTACCTGTCTTTCACAATCTATTAATGGGGAGTAAAGGCCAAAATAGGAAGGAAACTTATTTCTATAATTAATCACCTCTTGTTTCATTCTCTCATTCTCAACAACAAGCCCCTTGTTATCTCTTATCAATTTCTCTATTTCAACCTTGGTGAATTTAGCAATGTTTAGATTCAATTTAGCTATCTCAATGGGATATGTATCTCCCACTCATTGTACTAAAAGATGACTGAATACTTGATTGGAGTTATCAATAAGTGTTGGTCTCTTTCCTGGTGAGTATAGATCCTAAATATGTAAAGTAGCATTATCCAGATTATACCTTGAGCCAGTATAAACCTTGACACTAGCTGCATCAGTCAGCTATAAGTTTTTATTTTCCCTTCTCATGAAACTGTCAAAGACTATTGTTGAACTGATATCCCATCCTGGGAGAAGCATGACCCTAGCCTCCTGTAATAGCTCTTTCCCTCTTTCAAGGGTGATATTTCTCATTTCACTGTCAACTTCTTCCTGTAATTCTTTTAGAGCATCAACTTCTTGATCAAGATTAATTTCCTTCATTCTTTCTCTTATTTTTTTTCCTTTTTATTCATAGATGAATGACTTAAATTTTGGGGTTTGAACAAATGCATCATCTAAAATGAATGCTTGACTTGCATGATGTCTTACATCATCAAAGATTTTATCTGAGGCCTCAAATGAGATTTTACTTCTTTCTGGTGGTAATTCATAATGTGGAATGATTGGAGCAATTATTTATGTGATCTCATCTTCCTCTTCAATGTCATCCTCAATTGTAATAGGAGTGTCAACTGAGAAGCTAACATCTAGAGTGGGTTGCGGTGATGAATGATTTAAAGGAACAATGTTTTTAGCTTGTTTCCTAGAACAAGCACCTCTTCTTTTGTCGAAAGCTATGAGGGGTACATCCTTGGTGAATTCTTCTTCATGCAGGATTAATTTCTCAATTCTTTCCATAGGGTCTTGTATTTCATGAAAAGATTTTGTATATAATGGATTATTGATTTTCCTCCATACCTCTGCCATCATTACTCTCTTATATGTAGTGTTTTTTAACATTGCCTAAGATTCATCACAGTTTCTAATCACATCATCTACAAAAGATTCATGCTTATATCTCTTTAACTTCTGTGTCATTTTGGCACTATGAATGAAATGTTCAAGATAAAAAAATTAACTTGTATTTCCTTGTGGCATGCCATAGTAGTCTATCATGTTGCCAATAGAATCATATCCCTTTTCTGAAACAATAGTAAAATCACCAAAGAATAAAGTTGAAGGCATAAGAGATTGCTTGCCACAGCTCTTAAGATGCATATAATCTTAATAACTCAACTGCCTTATTATCTCTAAATATGAAATCTTGTTTGGAACTATTCTAGGCAGAAGGAAGGGTGTTGCCTCAAACCCATATACTCTAATTACGGTGCAATCATCATAGGTGTAACTTTCCTATTGGGTTTTTGTCCTTAGGTCTAATGAATCTCTATATTCCAGGGGACAAATCATAATCACAATGATGACCAAACAATCTATATAAGTGCCTTAAAAAAATGTTCTTCAAATTACAAGTAATGAGACTCCCACATCTACTATCCCAGATTGAAGTCCACATTTGTAGTGGCCTTATGTTCTCATCTTCATCCAAGTCCTCAATTCTCAGTTATTCTCCCCACATCCCCATGGATTTTCCTTCATACAAGATCATGTACATAAGCAAAGAGTATTGTTTAAAATTAATTGCATCACTATTGTGCTTTATGGAAACAAGTGAGGTGTTCATAACCTCTATCAGCAATTTTGCATAGTTGAAAGGTCTAGCATCTTGGTTTTTAACATCAACAGCTAAAATCATAGGGGCTATAGCCATCTCGGCATGAACATCTATTCCCAATACTTGACCAGTTGAGTAATATGTGTATTGATAATATTCTTCAAATAAATCAATAGAAAAAGGAGGTTGCTCATTACTAGAGGATCTTCTTAGTTGACCCCTATGTCTTGGGGTCTATGTAAAAGAAATTTCCATCTTTTGTTGCTCATGTCCATGGTGCAGAATTCTTCCAAAAGATCTTTGATTATTAGTGGCATTTTCATAGATGTATCTAATTGAAAAACCATAACAATGTAATCTCTAGTGATGGGAAGAAATTGTGACCCATTGTGTGAATGAATCATCCTCATTTTAGGGTTATACATTTTGTCCAATATATTGATTAATTCCACTTTGATAAACACATTCGGTATGACAAGCTTTCCCAGATTCATATTCCATGGGTTTGATATAGGCTTATGCCTATACTTCTTTATATAATGGTACATGAATATGTCATACCCTCGCTATGGAGTCCATACATCTCCTAAATTATTGTGTTTATCTTCTAACTTCTCAACTAAGGGGTTTAACTAGGCTATTCATCTAGATTTTGGTCCAAAACCAGGACATTTTTTGATTAAATCTTGGTTTATTGATCTCATTTCTATTTTTTGTCTCTTTTCTTTGGGTTTTTCTAAAGTTCCTTCAATTTTTAAAACCCTAACTCTACTGCAATTCAAATAAACTTTGATAAATTCTTCAACTGAGACTAGAGTACTTACTTGAACCAATGTCGCCTTCTTTGAGCTTTCCACTATTGCTTGATCCCATGTCCTCAACTTTGAACTTCAATTCATTAAGATTTTGAGATCTTACAAGCAATATATATCAAGATTTGGCGCACTTCTATTGACTCTAGTTCATAAATATTGTCCTTTCCAATTGATGGTGGCATTAATTCTAGTTGTTTCTTAGCAAGCCACACCAGTCATGTCAACTAGGTGAGAAGTACTTTCTCACTATGTCGAAAATAATTTACTTATACTCTTGTCGATATCTTGTTCTTCTTTTGATGTTAGCGCCTTGTTTCTTTACGGAGTATCGAAGAGACATGCAATTGTTTCTCTTTGATACCACATGCTCTTTTTGAAAACATCATCTAGGGTTTTACTATTTTTCTAATATTATTCCATTCTTGGTTATCAGAGTTTCAAAGAGACTTGCAACCATTTCCCTTCGATAGGCCAATGTCACTTCGACAATCATTTCCCTTCTGCTCATCAGAGTTTCGAAGAGAGCTTTGTTTATGTTTTTCTTTATTCCTTATTTCGGGGTTTCAAAGAGATGTGCTACTAATTCTCTTTGATATCCTATGGTCTCCTTGAAATCATCCCCTCAGTGTTACTTTTCCTCTTTCTTTGTATCACTTATCTTGTTCTTGAAGTGATAGAAGAGACTTTTATCAATGTCCTCTTGATATAAGCTTGTCTCCTCGAAATTTTGTTCTCAACTATTTTTGCAATGTCGAAGAGGATTTTTCATTTCTCAACCCGATAATATAATGTCTCTTTGAAATTTCAACTACGTCTTCCAAGTCTTGGATTCGCCAGTTGTCCTTTATTTATTGCATAATAATTAATTGTGTCTAAGAGATTTTTTTTGTTTCCTGAATGCCAAAATCACATAGCATTTTAAAATATCAATATTCCTCAGGTGTTTTGAATTTCGGCTCATCGAAGAGACAAACTATCTTTTCCCTCTAAAACACTTAAGTGTCTTTGAAATGTTCATTTATGAGTTGTCAAAGAGATTTCTGAATGTCACTTTGAAGTGTGGTGGTCTCCCTGATATCCTATGCGGTGGAGAGACTGCAACGTAGTTCTCTCTGAAATGGAATTGTTTCACCAAAATGTGTTCCTAGCAATGGACTTGAGGGGATGCATGTGTCAAGGAAATGACTATAAGGAAGGTGATTTTTGAGTAATAATTTTATTGGAACAGATTTAAGGAGATTATAATTATAATATTTTTAAGCTTATTAGATAAAAATGATGGTTTTGAGGGATGATGCACATGGTGTAAAGTAAAATGGTCATAATGAGGTGGCAAGGATTAGTGAAAATTTGAGGTTAAATTTTGGTTCTAACAGTGGCTCCAATTGGGAATGGATGGTTGTGAGGTCATTGCAAGAATTCAGAGCTACTATGGGATGTAGACCATGGATGAAATGATAAAAGAAAAAGAAAAGGAATCCTAAAACTACTATGCATGGAATAATATTTCCTTTTAAGAAAAGAAATGCTTCAAGAATTGTCAATGCACTGGAAATTCTTGACTTTCTCCTGTCATGTTTTGTAAATAGTAAGAGTCTTCCCCACGCTTATTAGTGATAAAAAAAATGGTCCAAGCCATAAGGCTTCAAATTTTTTGTTCTTTCCCTTTTCTTGACCCCTAGAATTCCACATAAGGAACATATCTCCTATTTGAAACAAACTTCATTTTATTTTCTTATCGAATAAGTACTTCATTTGTGACTGCACCTCCTAATTATTCTTTTGTGCCAAATTTCTAACTTCATCCAATTCTACTAATTTTTCTATTATGTCTTCCATGGGCTCAAGAATGTCTAAATCCTCTTGTAATACAAACTTATAAACTGGTAAGAGATTTTGCAAAGACATTCTAGCTTCTTGTAACTCCTGATTATGCTCTTGTGCAAAATTTCTGACTTCATCCAATTCCACTAATTATTCTATTTTTTCTTTCATGGGCTCAAGAATGTATAAATCCTCTTACAATACAAACTTATAAACTGGTAAGAGATTTTGCAAAGGAGTTCTAGCTTGGGTTCCATATACTAGTTCAAAAGGAGACTTTCTAGTAGCCTTCTTTGTTGTGATCCTGTCTTCCCAAACTGCTTACCTCAACTTAGAATCCCATGCATTTTTGTCACTATCCAACATTCTTTTGATTATCTTCACAATGCTCTTATTGTTGGATTCGTCTCGCCCATTCGCCTAGGAGTGATATGGTGAAGCATATGATATTGTGATACCATATGATTCACATAACCTTTTGAATTTTTCAAATCTAAAACACATGTCATTGTATGTTATTATCCTTACCAGTACTCCAAATCTAGTGATTATGTTTTCCAATAGGAAATCTATCACAACCTTGCTAGTAGCCTATTTTGTTGGTATGACTTCTATCTATTTTGTAAAATAGTCAATGGCTACTAGGATCCACTTATGCCCACCACTAGATTTTTCTACAAGCCCACCTATTAAATCAATTCCCCATTGATAGAATGGGGCATCTACCTGCATAGGTCTTAGTGGTAATGCTCCCTAATACTTCAATTTTCCAGAGAATTTTTGGCATGCGTCACATTTTCTTACATACTTGTAAGGATCACTAAAGACTCTAGGCCAATAATAACCTTCCCTTAGTATCTTGTGGATGGTACTCTTTGTTGAGAAGTTTCCTCCACATACACCCTCATGTGTCTCTCTCATAACATGTTTTGCATGTGTTTCATCCAAGCACAATAATAGCACACCATCTATGTTCTTCCAGTACATATCTCCATCCATTAAAACATATTTTGATGCATGAAGCTTTAAGGTTTTTCTTTTATTATCATTCAATCCTTCTAGTAATTTCATATGTTTAAAGTAATAGGAAATGTTAGTGTACCACTATGTCTTTTCTATGCTTGACACCTAATTTTCTTCCCCTTCCATGATACATATTTGTGTAGCTTCTAGGTTGGACTCAGCCATCAACTTTTCTAGCCCTTCCCTCTTACTAATTTAGTGCTCTAGATGTTTATGTTAAACTCTTGGATACAGTTGATCCAGCGACACCTTCCAGTTACTTTTGTTTGTGAAAAAACATCTTTCACCATAGCATTTGGCACATAAGCAATGACTTATGCTCATACTAAGTAAGGCATAAATTCCTTAACTGCTTTTACTAGGGAATAGGCTTGTTTCTTAGTAATGTCATATTTTAGTTCTTCCACTTGAAGAGATTTACTAAAAAATGAAATAGGTTGTTCATACCCTTCGTTATTTTTTTACAACATCAAAATCGTCATTGTATGACATTATGCAAACAAGAATATCTAGAAGCGTTTGTCAAACTCTAGGGACTTCAATACATGTGCTTCCTTGATTTCCTTCTTGATTAAAAAAAATGCATCAATGGCTTCTCCTATCCAATCAATTTCATTACCTTTCCTTAGCATATTTGAGATTGGTTTTACAATCTCTGCAAAATTTGAGATAAATCACCTAACAAAGTTAATATGTCCAAAGAAATATTGGATGGATTTTACACTCTTTGGGATGGGAATTTTTTTAATGGCTTCCACTTGTTTTGGATCAATTTGAACTCAATATTTTGAGACAATATTCCCTAATAACTTTCCCTCTATGACAGCAAAATGACACTTTTTCGGGTTGATAGAAATATCGTATTCTAGTGCTCTGACAAAAAAATTCTCCAAATATGCACAATGATCTTCTGATTTCTTGGAATAGGACATTAGGTCATCTTGATATACCACCATTATAGCATTAATCAAATCAGCAAGGGCCACATCCATTTCCCTCTAAAATGTTGCTCTAGCATTGGTAAGTCCAAAAGGCATTCTTACATAAACATATGTTCCCCAAGGGGTGGTGAAAGTAGTCTTATATTGTTTTGACTCCTTGACCTTAACCTAGTTATATCCTAAGAAGTCATCCATCATGGATAATAGTTCACAACTTGTTACTTTCTGCAACATTGCCTCCATATTTGGTAGGGGGTAGTTATCTTTGAGTGATGCCATATTTAAATTTCTAAAATCTACACACAACATAATGTCTATATTCTTCTTTCTCACAAGTACTAGATTTGATACCCAAGAAGAGTGTCTAATTGGTTTAATAATACCTCCATCCTTTAACTTCATAAGCTCCTCCTGCATCTTTGCTACCAATGTAGGGTTTATAGGTTGTTGCTTTTACCGGAATGGTTTAGCATCAAGTTTTAATGGTATCTCATGCTAAAATAGGTCCTCTCTATATGCTTTTAAATCTTCATAGGACCAAGCAAATACATGCTTATATTTTCAAAGAAGGATTATGAGAATCTCTCTAACTTTAGGACTTATCTTTCTGCTGATATAGACTCTCTTAGGAGCAAGTTTTGTTCCAAGGTTGATCTCCTCAACATCTTCATGTTTAACGAGTGTGGGTTTTGAATTAAATATATCATGTCCATCAAATACCCTATCTAGTGCCACAAGTCCTTTTGGGATTCTATTTGTCTTAAGCTACACTACTTCTTGTCCAAAGATAGTTTCTTTGCCATCCACTCCTCTATGAAGGCATTGAAGTCTATCTCTTGTGATTCATATTGATCAATGCAATGGAGCAATTTGATCAAATCCTCATCATCATTGAATACCTGCCAGATGTATATGTTATCTAGAACAATGAGCCTTGTCTTGAATTTGACTTCTGTGATTCCTATTAATGTAATGTCATCTCATTTGAGAGCCATATTAGCCAATAATTTTTCCATTATGTTCTTGGATATTTCTACCCAGTTTATTGAGAAGGCATCAAATAGTTCAATAGTATCCCAAACCACATTTTTGTACTACTTTAATCTTTTATTCTTTAATGATTATTTAGCCCTGACCTAAGAGATAATTAATTTAGAGTCTCAATCGATAGTCAATAGCTTGATCCCATATCTTATAGCAATGTTCAAACCCAATAACAAGGCTTCATATTCAACTATGTTATTGGTGCATTTGAATATTAGCAAGAATGAATACTTAAATGTTTTTCCTGAGGGCAAGATGAATACAATCCCTACACAATTTATACCTTTGTTGCATGCCCCATCAAATCACATCTTCCATATGCCCTTATCATCGAGTTGTGCCTCTTTGTTGATCAGTTTTGTATTTTGCAATTCTGGTTGAGATTTTTCAATCCTAAAATTTCCAAGATCCATATCACAGAAGCAATTCATTTGGTTGGGATCAAAATGCTCTATAACATTCTATGATCTAGGTTCCCTATACAATTCAACTTTCTTCTTGTTTACTGGTATGGTGGCATATGATAGGTCTAGCTGGACATTTCCACCTACTGCAACAGTCCACTGTTTGGACAATAACATTCCATAATAAGGAGTATCTACCACAATAATTTTAGTTATGTATGTTGCCTCAAGATATGCTAATAGTTTCAATTCTACATCCCACATCACTTTGACCTATTATCCATGGTGTAGCATTTTCCATAAGTAGTGTTCACCCATAAGCCCAATTCCTTCATAACAGCCATAGGCATGATATTGATCACTATCCTTGCATCAATCATGCAATTTTTTACTATCTCATTATTAATCAAGAGTGTGGTGTAAAATGGATCTACTTGAGAGGGGTTCTTTGTAAGAGTATCACCTAGGTAAACCTCTAGTGTTTTTGTGGCTTCTTGTTCAACATTGTTTATGCTATTGCTTTTGTCTTTGATTTGATCATACTACGTATTGCACATGTTGGAGATCAGCTTAATAGCAGTATTTCTATATTCATAAACCTTCATCATCTCTAGCAATGGTATAGACATTTTGACCTGAGACAATCCTTGTGTTATGTTGAATGAAGGAGTGATCATTGATTGTTCAATTTTCTCTTTAGTAGCATTCTTTTCTTCAGATTGTACTTTAGCATTGTATACTACCTTCCCTTATTCCACCTTCAAAATTTCTTTTGGTATGGTTTTGTAGTTTTTTCCTTTCTTTCCTTTCTATTGATCATCATGAGTCTTATCCTTGTTCTTTTGTTCTTTTATAAATAGGTGTTCCTTGATCAACATTTGTATTCTTGTTCCTCAAGTTATAATCGCCTTTGATTCTTGCCACAACATCCAAAGTAATGGCCCTTTTTTCTTCTTCAGTGGGTGTCCTCAATTTGAACTATGATGTGGTGTTAGATGCATAGACGGTGTCTTCCTCATTATCCTCTTGATCAAAGAAAACTTCGTGTCGGCCCATGTTGGCATTGTATCTTTTATTATTGACATCATACTTGAAGCCTTCTTCAAAGGATGAGTATTCATCATCTATTTGATGGCGTCCCCATCCTAGCATATTTATGGTATGATCATCTCTTTCTTGTTGATGAGAGCACTCATTTTCTTGTATGGCTTGGGAAACTATGCAGTATTCTAGTGCATGTGGTAGGTTACATGTTAAACACCATGGACCCTTTTCCACCATATGTGTTCCATGCTTCTTCAAAGGATCTTGGGTATCCTTAAAATTTTGTCTTTGATTATTTTCCATCGGTCTACCATCCTTCCAATTGGTGTGATAAGGCATGTCATGTAGCCTTGGTCTTTCATTTTTGTATTGGTTTTCCTACCTATTTTGATAGTTGTTGGTATTTTGTGGAATTCTGATGTTATCTCTCTTGTTGATCATACCTACAACTTTTCTATTATTCTCAATATTTGTAGCAACTTTTTGGGCTTTTGTTAGTCTATTAGGGAATCTATTTATGAGCTCATATCCAGTTTTAGGGTCAAATGATTTTAAATAAATGGAGAGGACCATAGCATTAGTGGGCTTAGATCAAGGTGGTATTTTTTTGCATATTTTGGAAAACCTTTGGTTGAAATTAAAAAAAAACATTTTGATGTTTTTGGATACTCATTAATTCATGTACAACAAACTCTGGGGCACACTGATTTCCATATTGTTCTCTGAATTGATTCTTAAAATCTGCTAAGGAAGTGATTGAAGCATCAAGTAATTTGTTAAACCAATCCATGGCTTCTTCAACTAAATACATCATGAATAACCTCATGAGAAAATCTCCATACTATATACCAAAGTCCTGTACAAATTCATTGAAATTCCTTATGTGCTCTTCAACTGTGACAACATTGTTTCCAAAAAAATTTAGGATTGCACTCCTTAAATCATTGTCGATTGGATACAGACATAGAGGGTGTCTAGTTAGTTCTAATTGTTTGTATCTATTTGCATTTGGGAGTCCTTGTAAATAGGGGTTAGGTTGGTTGGGCAGGAACTAGGGTCCTTGACAATGAGGCATATATTGTTGTGTATTTTGGTGAGGGTATGTGTTACTTTGTATATTTTGTTGAGGTGTATGATATTGGTGGGGTGGGACATATTGTTGGCCAAGAGGTGGATAAGTATTATTCATGGGTTGGGGGATGGTGCTGGCATTTTGTTGCTGCAAGGTTTGTGATGGGATATTATTTCGTGCATGACTTTTGTTATTTGAATTTCCTACAGTATTGTAAGGTGTTCTTAGGACACCCACACTCTGATATGATCCCTGTGAGTTGGTTGGATTAGCATTCCCTCCCTTCTTGTGGGGAGGTATGTATTTTGGTCCCTTCATTGATGGTTGGATATTGATCTGAAGCAATTGCTGAGTTAATTCTTCTCTTTGTTTTATCAATTGTTGTCTCCTAAGTTCTTGCATTCTCTCTATATCTTGTTCTAACTTTTGATTGGTCATCTTAGTTGTGGTAGTATGGTCAAAATGATTTTCAGCAGGGCCAGAGTGATCCATGAGTCCATATTGGGTTTCTTCTCCCTGTTGTAATGACATTTTGTAATTGTACTCCCTTTGGTTTTTTATTCTTTCTTCTTTTGTATGTGCATCAAATTCACTCATTTTTTGAGGATCAGAATTAAAATGGAGAATGCTATTAGTCAAGGTGTTTTTCTCAGGTGGCATTGGTTGGTATCCTTCATCATTATGAAAAGGACTAGTATGCACCGTGAAGGGTTACTCCGATGTGTTCCCCTTATCACTATACATGGTATCTGACTAATTATATACTACTTCATTCTTATGTATGCAAGATTTTGGAGGAGACCCATGTTTGTTTGTCCACCTACCATTGTTCTTCTTTGGACTTCCTTTGTTCAATGATCTTCTACCATCCATTTTGGGTGATATGGTAATTATTTGGTGTCTATGATCTAATCTTTCTGATCTAATGTTTAGCTTATCAGTCATACAAATATTTTGATAGAGTCGCCACCTACTTTCAAAAGTGGAAAATTTTTGGTAGTAAGGTCAAAATGAGGTTGATCTTAATTTATCCCATCGGATTATATTGTTAGTCAGGTGGATGAGTGACTACACGAATGTGAATGTTCTATGACTCTGAAATGAAAGGCCTAGATTCAAAATTGGCAATATTATTCCCCAATAGAGTCATCAAACTGTTAGGTCTCAAAAATGTAGGTTATAAACCTTGAGAGGGTGCCAAGCTCTTTGGGAATGTTTTTGTATAACGAACAGGGCTAACTAATATATTTAAGATCCCCCTACACTTTAGGCTCTGTTGGACCTAGGCGGGTGTACCTAAATGATAGAGCAGATTCGAAAGTTATAAGTGTGATCTCTAATTTGGGAAATCTATTCACAATAGCACATGGGAGTGAGATAGATGCAAGGATAATGATTAATTCCTACTGTAAATGTTTTTGAGAATTAAGTGTATGAATAAGTTTTGTAAATTATATTGCTTGAAATAAAAGTGACCAGTGCCTAATCTAATTGGGTAAACAAAGTCAAGAGGTGGATGATGTATGGGTCCTTTTCCTAGCTTAACTCTAATTGTTGAGCACTTTAAATGTTTATAGCTTGTATAAACATGCAGGTCTATAAATTATTTGGACTCTTCTTATTGATCCTAGTGATATCCCCCTAAACTACTGTGAACTTTTAAAAGGATTTTAATTTTGGTATCAAGGAAACCAATCAAGGCAATCAATTCAAAAGGAATTTAATCCTAGGTGGGAACCTATTAAATATGATCTCTCAAGAGGAAATTTAATTATCTTCCCACATAAACCAATCAACAAAATCGCACAATTACAACAAATGTGTATTGACAAGTTAAATATATGTTGATATACTTAATTTGAATAGCATAGGCAGACCACTCTGAAGACATCCAAACAACATATAAGAAGTAATATTAACATAATAGTTGAACACTAAGAATCAGGCCACCAATTCAAATTATCTCTTCCATTATATTTATTCAAAAGATATTTCAATGCATATCAAGAGTCTTGTGTATTTTAAATGATAATTGCTATTGAGAGTTTCCCTGTTGCGGCATGATCCTAACCTAATTTTTTTCCATCCAGCCTTGATTTCTCTTATATATATGGGAAGCAACAAGCTTCAGGCCTTTACAAAAAGTTGTGTTGTTTCTTAACTAAAACTCTAACAACTGTGTTTAAAATAAACAAGAAATGATTAAGAAGTCTTCAACGATCTATGATGCACCATGATCTGTTAATCTTCATTGGGTACCAATGATTACTGAAGATCTGTTCAAGGTCCATACTCCATTATAAGTTATGAGATGTTACAAGACTTCGATAACTCCTACTTCTTATTTTGTTCAAGCAATAAACAAGTTCACTTTAGAAAAATGCTCGTTGTATCCCATTTTGGCATATGTATCAGTATTGCTAATGATATCCTTCATGGCATATTTGAGAGTAAAAATCCTTTCCATTTATATATGTGTCTTCTCCATTTCTCTTTCTTCATCATTAATTTCATCAAGAACCATTGGTAGATATTGGGTGATCTCATTCTTTCATACATCTTGATCCTTTAGCTCTCCTTCACCAAAGAAGTTTGGTAAAGCCATACTCAAAGATTGGTTGAAATCTCCAAGTTCTTGCATTAGTATGGTATGGAAATGGTCATGCATCATCATCAATTTTGTGTACTCCTGAAACATAGGCTCATCAATGTTCTCTTTGTCTTTTATTTGTTCCTTTATCTCCTTCATTCTACCGTGTAATCTATTATGTTCTTGGTAGGCTACAAATGTCTTGTTGTGGATGATCCAAACCTTAGTATATTTCATGAACATTTTGTCAAATCTTTTTCTCACCAACTCTAAAGCCATTTCAAATTTGGTGGTCTTTAATTCCTTTATCAACTCTTCATGTTTTTTTCCTGATACATTTCATACTTTCATTTCCAGTACGTGGTTTCCGACATGGCTTCAAGTACCTCTCTTTCACAATCTATTAATGGAGAGTAAAGGCCAGAAGAGGAAGGCTACTTATCTCTATAATTAATCACCTCTTGTTTCATTCTCTCATTCTCGTAGCAAGCCCTTTGTTATCTCTTATCAATTTCTCCATTTGAACCTTGGTGAATTTAGCAATGTTTACATTTAATTTAGTTGTCTCAATGGGATTTGTATCTCCCACCCGTTGCACTAAAAGATGATTGAATACTTGATGGGCTTATCAATAAGTGTTGGCCTCTTTCTTGGTGGATATATAGCCCAAATCTATAAAGTAACAATATCCGAATTATACCCTAAGCCATTATAAACCTTGTCACTAGCTTCATCAGTCAGTTGTAAGGTTTTATTTTCCCTTCTCGTGAAATTATCAAATACTATTACTGAACTGATATCCCATCCCGAGAGAAGCATGAACCTGGCCTCCTGTAATAGCTCTCATCCTCTTTTAGGGATGACATTTTTCATTTCACTATCAACTTCTTCCTGTAATTATTTCAAAGCATCAGCTTCTTGATCAAGATTGATTTCCTTCATTCTTTATCTTATTATTTTTTTCTTTGTATTCATAGATGAATGACTTAAATTTTTGGGTTTGAACAAATGCATCATTTGAAATGAACTCTTGACTTGCATAATGTCTTACATCATCAGAGAGTTTATCCGAGGCCTCAAAAGAGATTATACTCCTTTTTGGTGGTAATTCATACTGTGGAATGATTAGAGCAGTTATTTGTGTGATCTCATCTTCCTCTTAAATTTCATCCTCAATTTTATTAGGAGTGTCAACTGAGAAGGTAAAATCTAGAGTGGGTTGTGGTGATGAGTTATTTAAAGGCACAATGTTTTCAGCTTCTTTCCTAGAACAAGCACCTCTTCTTTTCTTGAAAGCTATGAGGGGTACATCCTTGGTCAAGTCTTCTTCATGTAGGATTAATTGCTCAATTCTTTCCATAGGGTCTTGTATTTCATGAAAAGTTTCTGTATATAATGGATTATTGCTTTTCTTGCATGCCTCTGTCATCATTACTCTCTTATATGCAGCCTTTATTAACATTATCTAAGATTCATCATAGTTTCTAATCACATCATCTACAAAGGATTCATGCTCATATCTATTTAACTTTTGTGTCATTTTTTCACTACGAATGAAATGTTAAGGATCAAAATTTTCCCTTTTATTTCATTGTGGCATATCATAGTAGTATATCTTGTTGCCAACAAAATCATATCCCTTTTCTGAAACAATAGTAAAATCACCAAAGCATTAATTTGAAGGCATGAGAGATTGCTTTCCATAGCTCTGAAGATGCATATAATCTGAATAAGCCAATTGCCTTATTATCTCTAAATATGCAATCATGTATAAAATTGTTCTAGGCAGAAGGAAGGGTGCTGCCTCAAACCCATATAGTCTAATTATAGTGCAATTCTCATAGGTGTACCAAACTCCCCAGATGTGGTTCACCTTTCCTATTGGGTTTTTCTCCTTAGGTCTAAGGAATCTTTGTATTTTAGGGGACAAATTAGAATCACAACGATGACCAAACAATATATATAAGGGCTTTACAAAATGTTCTTCAAAGTACAAGTAATGAGATCTCCCACATCTATTGTCCTGGATTGAAGTCCACATATGTACTGGCCTTATGTTCTCATCTTCATCCAAGTCCTTAATTCTCAGTTTTCTCCCCACATCCCCATGGATTTTCCTTCATGCAAGATCATGTGCATAAGCAAATAGTATTGTCTACAAGTAATTGCATCACTATTGTGCTTAATGGAAAGAAGTGAGGTTTTCATAACCTCTATCAAGTATTTTGCATAGTTGAAAGGTCTAGCATCTTGGTTTTGAATATCAGCAACTAAAATCATAGGGGCTATAGCCATCTCGGTAGGAACATCTATTCCCAATACTTGACCAGCTGAGTAAAATGTGTATTGATAATATTCTTTGAACAAATCAAGAGAAAAATGAGGTCACTCATTACTAGAGAATCTTTTGAGCTAACCCTTGTGTCTTAGGGTCTATAGAAAGGAAATTTCCATCTTTTGTAGCTCATGTCCATGGTGCAAAATTCTTCCAAAATATCTTTGATTCTCAGTGGCATTTTCATAGATGTATCTAATTGAAAAACCATAGCAATGTAATCTCTAGTGATGGGAAGAAATTGTGATCCATCATGTGAATGAATCATCCTCATTTTGGGGTTATATATTTTGGCCAACACTTTGATTAATTCCATGTTGATAAACACATTTAGCATGACAAGCTTTCACAAATTCATATTCCGTGGGTTTGATACAGGCTTATGCTTATATTTCTTTCTATAATGGTACATGAATATGTCATACCGTCGCTGTGGAGTCCATACATCTCCTAAATTCTTGTGTTTATCTTCTAACTTCTCAACTAAGGGGTTTAACTGGGTTGTTCATATGGATTTTAGTCTAGAACCGGGACATTGTTTGATTAAATCCTAGTTTAGTGATCTCGTTTCTATTTTTTGTCTCTTTGCTTTGGGTTTTTTTGAAGTTCCTTTCATTTTTAAAACCCTAACTCTACTACAATTCAAATAAACTTTGATAAATTCTTCATTTGAGTCTTGATTACTTACTTGAATCAGTGTCACCTTCTCTGAGCTTCTCACTATCACTCAATCCTATGTCCTCAACTTTGAACTTTAATTCATTAAGATTATGAGATCTTACAAGAAAGATATATCAAGATTTGGCACACTTCTATTAACTTTGGTTCATAAATGTTGTCCTTGACAACTTGCCAAATGATGATGGCATTAATGCTAGTTGTTTCTTCGAGAGCCACACCAGTCATGTCAGCCAGGTGAGAAATACTTTCTCACTATGTTGAAGAGACTTTACTTATACTCTTGTCAATATCTTACTCTTCTTTCAGTATGTTAGTGCCCTTGTTTCTTTTCAGAGTATCGAAGAAACATGTGATTGTTTCTCTTTGATACCGCATGGTCTTTCCGAAAACATCATCTATCATTTTACCGCTTTTCTTAGATTCTTCCCTTCTTGGTTATCATAGTTTCCTAGAGACTTGCAACCATCTCCATTTGATATGCAAAAGTCACTTCGAAAATCATTTCCCTTATGCTCATCGAAGTTTCGAAGAGACCTTTATTTATGTTTCCCCACTACGAGCTCCTCTCTTTGATATTTCTTGCCTTTATTCCTTATTCTGGAGCTTTGAAGAGGCATGCTACTACTTCTATTTGATATCCTATGGTCTCCTCAAAATCATCCCCTCAGTGTTACTTTTCGCTTTCTTTGTATCTCTTATCTTGTTCTCGAAGTGATCGAAGAGACTTTTATCAATGTCCTCATGATATAATCTTGTATCCTCAAAATTTTGTTCTCAACTATTTACACAATGTCGAAGAGACTTTTTCATTTCTCAACTTGATAATCCAATGTCTCTTTGAAATTACGACTGCGTTTGCTAAGTCTTGGATTTTCTAGTTGTCCATTATTTATTGCATAATAATTAATTACATCCTGGAACAGAGGGTGCACAACCTGTTACGGTACAATTTAAATATGATAAATTATACATTAAATTAAATTAAAACATTTTTAATCGTAGACTTACATCCAATTTCAACTTTCTTTCTCTTGTATATGTAGATTGATCCAAAGCATTTAGAGACAGGTCTAGGTGCACCAAAGCATGTAGAGCCAGGTATCATGGTAATTTAATTTTATGGTGAATTATAAATTAAATTTTCATTAAATCATTTTTTAATTTTCTTACATTTGATTTCATTTGTCTTTCTCTTGTACAGAGTAGTTCAGGTCATTCGGGTAGTCCACATGGTGTGAAGAAGTCTCTTCATTATAGAGACGCTATGAATTAGATGATTTCATGGGTTGTATTTTATTATTTCATGGACTACATATTTGGTTCATCATGGACTTAATATATTGTTCCATGGACTTTATTTCATGGGTTGTACTCTGATGAACTTAATATATTGTTTCATGGACTTTATTTCATGGTTTGTACTTTGATGGACTTAATATATTGTAAATCATGGACTTTATTATTGTTTAATTTTAATTTACACATGTGCATTTATGCATTTTATGTGAAATTTTAACATGTAATTGATAGGACAAATTTGTACTTTACAAAAGATTCATAGTCAAGACATTAATAGGACATAAATGTGAAATCAAATACAAATATGAAATTAATAGGACATTTCATATTTGTACTTTACAAATTGAGTGATCCATAGTCAAGGCATTAACTTATCAAAGAAGTATAAATGATATTATTAAGTATAATTAAGTACGATTAAGGAGATGAAATACTTCAAAGTATATGCATAATATTTAATTGCAATTGATATAATTAAGTAACTTAAAATTTAGGATGACTCATCATAACAATCAAATTCTATACAATTTAAATAGTGTCAATGTTTATTTAATTCATGTCCTAATAGGATGTCTTAAGGGGTCCTAATACAACATCTTAAGGGGATCAAAGAAGTTCTCAAAATTTGGTGAAGTTGCCCAAGGCAACCAAATTTAACAATAATATACATGATATTTAGTGATTATACAATCAAATTTAAAGTTTCAAAGTAGGGTGACTCATCATAACAAATGATATGATTAAGTATAAATATTTAGGATATAAACAAGTATTAGACTTTAGGGTGACTCATCATAACAAATGATATAATTAAGTATAAATATTTAGGATATTTCCTAATAGGATGTCTTAAGGGGATAAAATACATCAAAGTACATGTCTTGTATTTAATCTCAATTGATATAATTAACTTATAATTTAGGATGACTCATCATAACAATCAAATTCTATACAATTTAAATAGTGTCAATTTTTATTTTTAATTCATGTCATAATATGATGTCTTAAGGGGTCCTAATAGGATGTCTTAAGGGGTCCTAATACGACGTCTTAAGGAGATCAAAGAAGTTATCAAATTTTGGTTCAAAGTTTCCCAAGGCAACCAAATTTAACAATAATATACATGATATTTAGTGATTATACAATCAAATTTAAATTTCAAAGTAGGGTGACTCATCATAAAAATGATATAATTAAGTATTGTAGACACTAAAAAATGTTCTGAATGATATCATACACTTGAATCAAGTATACTAACATCATTTCCTCTTGAAAGCCATCCTCTTTTCACTTAAATTAATTGAATTAGCCTAGATAATTAATTAATTGCATCATTTTTCATCTATTAACCTAATGTATTTAATTGGGTTAACTCACCCCCTTTCATTCTAACGCTTCATCTCATTAAATTAAATAAATCAAACTATTTAATTTAATTCCCGAAGTCATCTTATTTAATTAAATAGCCCTAAGTTATTTAATTAAATGTCATTTATCCTTTCCCCTTTCATTAAATCATTTAATTTAATGAATATCACTTTATTAATTCCTCTAATTCCCCCAATTGCATGATTAAACCCTTGTTTAATTAGCAATTATCTAATTAATCTAATACCCCCCCACTTGCAGGGGAATATTCCAAGGAAATATTCCTCCTTTGCACATTCCTCCAAAAGGGGAATATTCCCATGGAATATTCCCTCCTCTTTTGCACAATTAAACTTTGTTTTGATTTGCAAAACATCCTTTTCTCCTCCAATCATTTCAAAAAGGGATATTCTCACATAGCTTCATGTGCAAGTTAGCTTGTGAATTTTTGTGCAAGTTAACTTTTGACATCTTGTATAGGTCAAAAGTGTGTTGGTTTGGAAGAAATGAGAACCCTTGATTAAATCTCATCTTGCATTTTCACCCATCGATGAGAATCCATGATTCATACCTCTTCTTTCTTTCATCCTTGACCATTGATTGATCTTTTCAATCTCAACCCTCGATTTCTCATTTGCTTTCCTATAAATAGAACATTATTTAGAGACAAATGGATCCATCTTTCAATTTCAAACTCATGGTGTTGAATTCACTCATACTCACACTCATACTTTACTCACATTTAGCATATTTTAGTTAATTTTTAGTTGCATATTAGTTTTAAGCTTCCATTAATGGCTTCCATGCATCCATTTTATCTTGTTTAGAAATTAGGGTTTGAATCTTTTAGCTTAGAATCCACTTAGATTAGCTTATCTAATGTATACTTAAATCATTTTTATCATAGAATCATGTTAATGTAGCTTGTATCATGTTCAATTTAGCATAAATCATATTTTTATCCACATATCACAATAGTTTCATCAATTATCTTCAATAGAATCAATTGAAACAAGCTCACAAATCACGGGATTGGGAAAGGGTCGTTGTTCCACATCAACACTACACCAATTCCAAAATGGGATAAGTTTTAAATGGGTTAGAGTTGTAGTACCCCTCCATTTATGCTTATGTTTTTTGTTTGCATGTTTTCACACTGTTAGACTTTGGTACTTTGGTTTGGATATTTTGATCGCTGATTTTGAGCAACAATGGATTCACTTTGTGATATGATGATACATTGTATGGTGATAATTGATTTTTGACATGCTTTGTGATAGCGTAGATATTTCCTTTAGATGTTATTGCTATATATATGTTTATGATGGACTAACTGTTATTTAATTTGTCAGTCTGATGTGACGTGTATTGGTGTGGAGAACGGAGTTGCATCACTCACTTGCGAGTGCCCTGTGATTTCCGTGATTTTCTCTGCACGGTGTGTTTGTACAATGGATTATATATATGTGCATGTTATTGGTTTGGTTGCAGGATTGTAGGTACATGACACCAACTCCACCTGGTTACTCAGGTCTGAGCGTGTCAAGACTCAACGAAAATATTGATTGGGAGGTAGTAACATGGTTTATCCTAGTCTAGTCTTTAACCTAGTCACAGTATATTGTCAGTTTTAGTTTGGAGTCTTTGGTGGTCTTGTTTGTCCTTGATTGGATCAATTGCTTGAAAGGAAAATTTTGTCAATTTTATATAGTTTGTTATTCTTTAATTTACTGTTGATTTAAATTAATTTTAAATGTTAAAAATAAGTTTTACATTTTATTTAATTAATTAATTAGTTTGTTTGGTTAAGTAATTTGATCATTGCGATTAAATTATTTAATTAAATAGATTAATTAATTAAATTAAAGTTACCTTTATTATGTGAATAGATTTAAATTTTAAATTGGTTGATATGTGGAAATTGTATTTTAGTTGATAAATAAATTAATTAAAGAAAAGGGAAATTTGCATTTTGAAAATTGAAATTTTAAATTCTTTAAAAGGCATTCAATTTTTGATAAGGAAGAAATGAATGATTGTCGTGAGGTTGTTGAAAGATATTTGTTTTCTTCTCGACATGTGTGCCAGTTGAATTAATTTCCTTTTTGGTGGAGGATTTTCTCGGATGTTATCTGGGATTTGGGGAAAAACAGAGGATTACCTTTTCTTCACGAAAATTGAAAGAATAGGGTGTTGTTAAAATTGTTTTCAAAGAATTTGTGATTTCCTTTGTATTGTTGTATATTTTTGGAAGTTCTCTGGTTGAGATGTTGGCATATTTGGGAATTTGTGTTCGGGAAAGGCTTTGGAAGCTACAGGCAAAGCTATTCTTCACTAGATAGATTTCTGAAGCTAAGGAAAACAGGTATTTTCCTTGTGTTTTTAATTTGTTGTTTTTAAAAAAAAAAAATGTCTGTGAAAAGAAATTTCATTTTATTAAAATCCTTGTACTTCTCGGGAAAAATTGTTTACTGTATTCTTTTTTTGTAAGGATCTGTTGGTTTCTGAAAACTTCCTTCTCTGTAGAAAATATTTGAGTTAAATTTTGTGAAGGGAAAGCATTTAAAAAGGGAAAATGAATTTCAAACCTCTGGGGGTAAATTAAAATTTGGTTGGAAATGTTGTGCGTATTTTCCTTTGTAACCCTGTTGAAATTTTACAATTTCCCCAATTTCCCCATTGAAACCCTATTGAAAATTTAATCCAAAATAAAACTCTGTAGAATTTTCTTAATTTTCGCACTGAAAAACCCTGTAGGATTTTGTAAATATACATATATATATATATATATATATTCATATACAAATTGGATTGTGAAACTTTATTGGTTTATTTTTATTTGTGAAAATTTTATATTCTTGAAGAATGTTGTGAAATCACCGTACAGGCGAATTGGGCTTTTATTTTTTAAATAAAATAGAATTTAATCCGTAGTTGAAACCAAGAAAACGCATTTTCGCACATTTTATATTGTATTTTATGGTTAATAGTTTTTGTTTTGGGGGCCGCGGGGCTACCCCACAGCCACCCCCATATGGGGCGACGGCTGTGGAGGCAACCGACACTGCCCTCACAGGCAGCGCACGGCTGTCACACAGCCGCCTTCCCATACGAGGAGGGTTGTAGGCTGTGCTTACAGCCGCGGCTGTATGTATCACAGCATACTGTTTATTGAATGAAACCTTTGTTAACAGAAAAAAAAAAAAGAAATTTCGATCTTTTATTATTTCGTACGAGATTTCGATTTAGGGTTTTGGTTATAATATAATACTTTTAAATATATATATATGTATGTATGTATGTATGTATGTATGTATATATATATATATATACTTAATATTATTTATTTAAATAAAACTCATATATATATATTAGTTTTGAAATAAGAAATTCTTTTGGTTTGAATGTATGTTAAGAAAGAAAATAGTTAGATTTATAATTATAAGGTTGGAAAAGAAAATTTGATATTTATTGATAAGTGAAATTGAGAAAGTTAAAATTAGATTATTTAATAGTGAATTTTAATCAAGTTGGTTTGTTTTCATGCAAAACATATTTGATTGACTGGATTTAGTAAATCCTAATGTAGATTTCCAATGTTTTAATTTGCTTGAAATTGTGTTTCCTTTATTGGGCAAATTGGGCATGTTTCAGATGTACAAGTCTTCCAGACAAGTTGTAAAACGTGGGAGTTGTGATTGTTTAAGTTGAATTTTTGTGTTGGCTAAGGTTGTGTACATAATTTTTGTATGGTGTTTAGACACCTGATTTTATGAACATAGACTTGATGTTCGTTATGAAAAGTGTGGAATTATATGTTGTATTTTTTTTTGTACACCTTGTTTACCTTAGTCAGGGAAACTTAGATTCCTTTGTTATGTTTAGGGGAGTGGCTCTATGTGAGGGCCGGCACACAAAGTGGTGCTAGGGTAACTTACAAAGAGTTAGTAAGTCAGTGAAAATTAAATAACACAGTAGTTAGATTAAAATCTTTAATAAGATTAGTATGCCTCGCTTATAGACTCAAGAGCTAGTTTAGTTTTGAGTATAAGATGAGAAGGCCTGGAATGGAAAATTGATATCTTGTTACTTTAAAAGATATTCGATTATGCAATAGTATGCATATGGGGCCGAGTTTCGTAAGAGGTTACCAGGGTAACCCAAGTTGGGGGCCGGAACCTAGGAAGAAACACCAGGGTAACCTTTGCAACATTGTGATGACACTCCACCTAAAATAATAGTTTACCTTGTGTACTTAGCACATTTGATTGTCTTAATTCTAGAAGCAATGTAACCGTCAGTTAGTTATGTACTTGTGTCTAGGGTGAATAGGTTATGTCTAGGTAACCTTATTACTATCTCCTAGCATGGGGGGTGGACCTATGGGTACCACATGGTTGGGTGGAACATGCACCTTACTCTGTTGGGTCCCCAGTTTATGATCATGGCAATGAGAGCTTTGTGGATGGAGAGCTCGTACTTGGATAAATGTGTACTTTCTTTATTGCATTATTGGAAATCTTGTATTTGTTACATCCCTCAATTGTTTATGAGGTGAACATTTGAAAAATGTAAATTGTAATCTATTATTTGAACTACCTCGTCTGAAGAATGAGTATTGTAATATCATTTCAAATGCAATGTAAGAAATCTTATTTGTACTTTATACTATCATGAATGGAATTCAAAAGTTATGCAATGATTACTTTTAAGATTATGTTAATTAAATATGTGCAATTCTAAATACTAAAGTCGTCTATGGAATCTCAAGTAGTGTAACATCGCGTAACTTAGTGAATGTATGCAACTAATTAAGTTAATATTATTACTTTTAAAAAAAAAATTATTACACTTATATAGACAATTGCAACATTCCTTAGGTTACAAGACAGGGCATTACAGATTGGTATCAGAGCCAAGGTTTCTAACACTAGATGCTCTGGGTGATCGCGAGCCCATTAGGTTGACCTAGTACGTAGTGTCGCTATCTGTTAGCCTTGGTTGAATAGTATCTGAGACTCATTTTTGTTTATGTGTAGGATCATGCCTAGACGATGTGGTAGAGGTCGTGGTAGAGGTCGAGGTGGAGGCCGAGGGCCAATCCCTCAGGTTACTCCCCTCTGAGCCCTCATCAGAGTGATCAGGTAGAGCAATTGGATCAGAGGAATGAGGGATAGATTCCTGAACAGTCAAGAGTAGAGGGTTCATAGATACGCCCTTTATTAGAGGAGGTCCTAGCTCGTCTTGGACCTAGACAAGAAGTTGATCAGGAGTTTGTTAGAGAGCGTGATAGATCTCCAAGGAGAGTAGATGATACAGTGCATTAGGATGCTATTACTGTAGGACACATGTGGGATTTATTGAGGGCACGCCCTCCTACTTTTGATGGTACAGGAGGTGGTTTGGAGGCAGAGACCTGGCTATTGGACTCGGGTAGATGTTTCTCCATGCACCCATACGGTAGCAATACCCAAGCGAGATGCGCTATCATGCATCTGAGAGGATTCGCCTCTACTTGGTGGCGCCTAGAGGAGCAGAAGCTCCACTTAGATATTGGGTCAGTGTCTTGGGAGATGTTCTTGGAGAGGTTTAGAGCACGGTTCCTATCGAAACACTGGAAGCAAAAACGGGCTGATGAGTTTCATGATTTACATCAGTTGGCTCTATCTATTGAGCAATATGAACGTAGATTCTATGAACTCAAGCAGTATGCAGGTATTGGCGATGATGAGTCTATGTTGGTTCAACACTTCATCAGGGGCCTGAACGCCCGCATTAGTGGTGGAGTCAAAGTCTTTGAGCCAAAGACTATGGAAGTTGTTGTGGAGAAGGCTCGAATAGTGGAAGAGAATCTTGTTATGGCGTTAGGTGGTCACACAGGAGTGCAGATTGGTAGTGCTCTTGCAACAGGTTTTAGTCCATGAGATGGACAGGCGCAGACAGGGGGTTCCTCTTATAGTACCCCTCTGTTTATGCTTATGCTTTCTGCTGTTATGTTTTCATATTGTTAGACTATGATACTTTGTTTGGATATTTTCATCACTGGTTTTGAGCAATAGAGGATTTATTCTGTGACATGATGATACATTATTTTGCGATAATTGATTCCTATTATGCTTTGAGATAGCGTAGATGTTTATTTTCAGATGATTATTGCTATGTACATGTTTTATGATAGACTAACAGTTATTTATTTCGTCAGTCTGTTGTGACGTGTATTGGTGTGGAGAACAGAATCACATCACTTGCTTGCGAGTGCCCTGTGATATCTATGATTTTCTCCGCATGGTGTGCCTGTTAAATGCTTTATATATATATGTATGCATGTTATTGCTTGGTTGCAGGGATTGCAGGTACATGACACCAACTCCACCTGGATACTCAAGTCTGATCGTGTCAAGACTCAACAGATACATTGATTGGGAGATAGTAGTTTGGTTCACCCTAGTCTAATCTATAATCCCAGTCTTAGTACATTGTCTGTTTTAGTTCAGAGTCATAGGATTGTTTTGTATTCTTCTGTTTGGATAAATTGTTTGAAAGGTAAATTTGGTTAATTTTTAATGATAGTTTATAGTGTTTTAAATTATTGTTATTTAAATTAATTTTTAAATGTGGAAGAGATTAGTTGCTTGATTATTTAATTAATTAATTATCTTATTTGGTTAAATGATTTGATCTTAAAAGATCAAACTTATTTAATTAAATTAATTAATTAATTAAATTAAATTATTAAGTGTGTAAATAGTTTATTTGAAAATTAAATATTATTTGAGGAAAAGGCATTTGGATTGTAAATTTAAATTAAATAAAATAATGCATGTAAATTGAAATATGAGTTTTAAAATTTAAATTAAATAAATTATTAGCATGCAAATTTGAATTAGGCAAGATTGTCGAGAAGTGGTGGAGAAGATATTTTGCAACCACTTCTTGACATGTGTGCCAATGCAATAATTGTTTATTGTTGAGAAAATTTGTTTACGAAGGTAATTTTGGTTCTGGGAATTCACAGAGGATGTTCAATTTCCTCACGGGAAAAATATCTCAGCTTTTGGCAAAAAATTTATGTATTGTGTTATTTTCGTAATACTGTATATTTGTGGAAGATCCCTTATTTGGAGGATCTTTGTGGTTATTGGGGAAGCTTTTGGGAATTGTACGCTACAGCCAAGAGGGTTTCCCATAGGAAGCTTTTATATTACAGGTACTTTTCTTGTTTAATTTGTTTAATTTCTTTAAAAGTTAGAGAAAAGATATGCTTTGTATTTCCTGTGTTCTTCTCGAGAATTTGGTAAAAATTTTATTGAAATAGTAGGAAAGATCTATGAAGAATATTAGTTGTGAAAGAAAAGAAATTCTCTGTTGTCATATTTTAAATCTTTGTGAAAATTGTGAAAACAAGAAACTATAAAGAAATATAGGGGCAAAACAGAGTTCTATATTACAGAGGAAAAATTGTTAAAATATTAGAAGGGTTTGTAATTTCTTTTTCAATTTCCTGTTGAAAGATAATGCCCAGTTTCAGTATTAAATTGTTTTTTTTTTATGAATTTATATATATATATGTATTCATATATGTATATATATATATATCAGTAATGAATATATATACATACATATACAAATACATATATAAAATTATTGTTCAAATAGTAATGAATTAGTAAATCGAAATCGTTGTACGCGACTGTATTTTTGTTGAAATTTTTAGAGAATTTTTTTTAATGATGGAAAACATATTTATTAATCCCGTCACGCGTATTTCCAAAGATTCGCGGAAATTTTTGTTTGTATTAAAGCAACCCGTATGGTAGGGAAGCCGCAGGGGGCTACCCCCACGGCCGACCCCTTAAGGAGCCGGCTGTGAGGGCAGCGCTCGGCACTGCCCTTGCAGGCAGTGCTGGCGCAGCCTGCACAGCCAAGCCCCAATGGGAGTTCGGCAATGGCGGCCGCCGGCCCTGCAAACTTAGGGTTTCGTTTCTTTATTAAAATCCCTATTTCGAAATGTTTATTATTTTGTATTAAAATTTGTATGATTCTTAATTTAGAGTTTCATATACTTATTTTATATAATATATTAATATATATATATATATATTATATATATAGTATATTTATAATATACTATGTATAATATATATATATATTATTATAATATATTATATTTATATGAATATTTAAGTGATTAAATTATTATTTTAAATTTAAAAAGTGTATAAATTAGAATATGATTTATAATGTGATATTTTCATAAATAACTCATTATGATAAAATATTTACATTTAAAATTGTTCAGATAGTTTTGAGATTTTTTTTAAAGTACCCGTTTAACGTGTGGATATGTCATTAAGTAAAGTATAGATTTCTTTTTCATTTTCAATGAAATTAAATTCAACTCTAGGTGATTCATTTGGTTATCATATTATGATTGATTGGATTTAGTATATCCGAACAGTAGACAATACTTTCTTGATTTGCTTTTATTTGAGTTTTTTTTGGGGCAAATTGGGAAAGTTATAGTCGTATAAGTCTTCCAGAATGATTTGTATAATAAGGGTGTATTATTGTTCAAATGTATTTCTTGAGTTAACTTGGGTTGTGCATGTGATAAATAAGGTGTTTTGAAACCGTTGTGGGTCAATTGTTAATATGTTATAAACTTTATGCACTTTGTAAACCCTAGTTAGGGAAACTTAGAAATCCATGTTATGTTTAGGGGAGTGGCTTTTTGTAAGGGCCGACACACAAAGTGGTGTCAAGGTAACTTACAAGGAGTTAGTAACTCAGTGATAACTAAATGATACAGTAGTTAAATTAAAACTCTTAACAAGATGATCATGCCTCGCTTATGACTCTTGAGCTACTTCAGTCTTGAGTATAAGATGAGAAGGCCTGGAATGGAAAATTGGTGTCTTGTTTCTTCAAGAGACATACGATTCCGCAATGATTAGCAATGGGGCCGGGTTTCGTAAGAGGTTACCAGGGTAACCCAAGGATTAGGGGCCAGAACCTAGGAAGGAACACCAGGGTAACCTTTGCAATCTTGTGATGACACTCCACCTAAAATAACAGTTAACCTTGTGTATGTGAAACAATCAATTGTCTAAATCTGGAAGCAATGTAACCATTAGTTTGTTATGTACTAGTGTCTAGGGTTAGTAGATTAGGTCTAGGTAACCTTATTACTATCTCCTAGCACGGGGGGTGAACCTACGGGTACCACATGGTTGGGTGGAACGTGCACCTTACTCCGTTGGGTCCCCAGTTTGATCATGGCATCGAGAGCTTCATGGATGGAGAGCTCGTACTTGGAAACTTATGTGTATTCATCATTGTATATTGTAAATCTTATATTTGAAAACATCCCTCAATTGTTATGAGGTGAACAATGTAAATGTAATTGTAATTACTATTGAACTACCTCATCAGATGGATGAGTATTGTATATTTGATTAAATTGCAATGTATGGAAAACAAGTTTGTACCTTATATTATCTTGAATGGAATTTAATGTTATGCAATGTTTATCTTTATGTTAATGTTAATTAATTTGTGCAATGCGAAATACTAAAGTCGTCTATGGAAACTCAAAGTAGTGTAATGTTGCATAGCTTAATGAATGTATGCAACTAAATAACTTAATAATTAAACTTTAAAAAAAAAATTATTACACCTTTATACACAATTGCAACATTCTTAGGTTATTAAGACGGGGCATTACACCTCTAGGAACCAATAGACACCCTCTAAGTGTGGGCAGTAGCAGCAGCGAACACCTCAAAAGAATAATAATCCACAACCACAGCAAGGTAATAGCCCGCAGACAGGAAAGAACCGCAACTGGTGGCGCAACAAGCGCAATAGACAGGATCAGCCTACGTATAGTGAAATAAAGTCTACTACCAGTAGAGGTAGTTTCCAGCAATCCAATGCACCTTCGGGTGGCAGAGGATTCGGCAGAGGAATTGGCTACTACTCGTGTGGATAGCAAGGACACATTGCTAGGCAATGTCCAATGAGAGGTTCTTCTAGTTTTGGGCCTCGACCTATAGTTTCAGAGCCTACAGTGGGTGATGCAGGACGATCACATACAGTTTATGCTGCAGTTAATGACCACCAAGCTGATCACCAGAACACAGTGGTCGAGACTTCAGGTAAGTTACATGGTGTTAGTGTTTCTATTCTTTTTTATTCCGGAGCTACCGACTCCTTTATTTCACCTACCATCATTGAGCGATGTGGTCTTGTGGTGGTAAAGCAAGGCGATAAGTGGCAGGTAGAATTCGCCTCTGGGGTGAAAGTAGCAGTAGAGAACCTTGTACATAATTGTGAACTTAAAATTGGTACGTTAACTACCTTAGTGGATCTTCATGTTACACCTTTAGGATTGTATGATATAGTTTTAGGTATGGATTGGTTAGCATCTCATCATGCTATGATTGACTGTCAACTTAAGACAGTTAGTTGCATTAATGATTTAGGTGTGAAAGTGGAAATCATAGGTGTTCAAAGACCTATCTCTTTGCGGATGATATCTACTATGCAATTAAAGAGATGTCTTCGTCAGGGTTGTCAACTGTTTGCAACAACAGTTACTGATTTGGAAGAAGGTGAGAGTTGAGAGATATCTCTTGATGATCATCCTATTCTTAGGGAATTCGCTGACGTGTTTCCTGATGATATACCTAGAATGCCACCGAAGAGGGATATTGATTTTAGAGTTGACCTAGTTCTTGGAGCAGAGCCTATATCTAGAGCTCCATATAGAATGACGACTCAGGAGTTAGAGGAACTTCGTATCCAGTTAGAGGAATTATTAGAAAGGGGTTTTATTCATCCAAGTGTTTCCCCTTGGGGAGCACTTGTCATCTTCGTAAAGAAGGATGGGTCACTTAGGTTGTGCATTGACTATCGTCAATTGAACAAGGTTACGATTAAGAATCGTTATCCTTTGCTTAGAATCGATGATCTTTTCGATCAGATCAAGGGAGCTAATGTGTTCTCTAAAATTGATTTGAAATCTGGTTACCATCAATTACGAATTGCTGAAGCAGACATTCATAAAACTGCATTTCGAACTCGTTATGGGCACTACGAATTCACAGTAGTACCGTTTGGGTTAATGAACACACCATCAATATTTATGATTTTAATGAATGGTGTTTTTCGTACTTACCTTGATCGCTTTGTCCTTGTATTTCTCGATGATATTTTGATCTATTCGAGAAACATGAAGGAACATGAAGAACACTTGAGACAGGTATTGCAATGTTTAAGGGAAAATCAATTGTATGCGAACCTGAAGAAGTGTGACTTCTTTCAAACTGAGGTAAAATACCTTGGACATGTGATTTCTGGAAAAGGTATTGCTATGGATCCTTCAAAGATTCAAGCTATTGTAGATTGGCCCGTGCCTACTAATGTAGGTGAAGTGCGTAGTTTTATGGGTCTAGCTGGTTATTATAGGCGGTTTGTTGAGGGATTTTCTAGAATTGGTCATCCTATTACTTCTCTTCAGAGAAAAGGGAAGAAGTTTGTTTGGACAGAGCAATGTCAGTTGTCTTTCCAGACACTTAAAGAAAATTTGACTAATGCGCCTATATTAATTGTTCCTGATCCTACTAAGGATTTTGTGGTTTGCACGGATGCATCCTTAAAGGGTTTGGGAGCAGTTTTGATGCAAGATGGGCGTGTGATTGCTTATGAGTCTCGCAAACTCAAGGATCACAAATTAAACTATCCCACTCATGATTTAGAACTAGCTGCAGTTGTGCATGCATTAGTTCGATGGAGGCATTTCTTATTGGGTCACCGTTTCGAACTTCATACTGATCACCGTAGTCTACAATATATTTTTACGCAACCTAACTTGAACGCTAGACAAAGACGGTGGATGGAGTTCTTGTGTGAGTATGATTTTGAAGTGAGATATGTTCAAGGAAAAGAGAACGTAGTGGCTGATGCTCTTAGTCGTCAATGACATGAGATCTCTGCTACTACTCTCGAAGTGGATTTGAGAGGTCAAATATTAGTAGCACTTCCTATTGATAGATTGTATCAGGAAGTAAAGTCAGAGATTGAATCTGGTAGACCTTTACAAGGTCGATTTGCAGGGTATGTCCTTGAACCAGATGGTCTATTATGACATTTAGGTCGTATTTATGTACCACATTTTGAGGATCTTCGTACATTAATTATGACTGAAGCACATCGAGCTCCATACTCAGCTCATCCAGGTGTTAAGAAAATGCACATGTGGATCTTCGGCAATTGTATTTCTGGCCTGGTATGAAACGTGATATTACTGACTATGTATCGAGATGTCTTGAATGCCAGCGAGTCAAAGTTGAGCATCAACATCCCGCTGGATTATTACAGCCACATCTCATTCCTGAATGGAAATGGGATATTATATTTGTTGACTTTATTGTTGGATTACCTACGTCATCACGTCGACATGATGCCATTATGGTAACTGTTGACCGATTGACCAAGGTGGCTCATTTTTCACCAGTACGATCATCTTACAATGCTTCATCCGTAGCTAGGATATTCATGGAGGACATAGTTAGATTGCATGGGATTCCTCGTAGGATTATTTCTGATAGAGATCCCGTATTTACATCGGCCCTATGGACTTCATTACAACATGCTCTAGGTACACAGTTGAATTTTAGTTCAGCGTATCATCCTCAAACCGATGGACAAACGGAAAGAGTTAATCAAATATTAGAGGATATGCTTAGAATGTACATAATGGACCAACAATCACGTTGGGAGGATTATCTGTACTTAGTAGAATTTGCTTACAATAACGGATATCAGAATTCCATAGGTATGCCACCATTTCAGGCATTATACGGTCGTCCTTGTTGAACTCCATTGAGTTGGGATCGACTCGAGGATAGAGTATTACTTGGTCCTAAGATGCTTCGAGACATGGAGCAACAGGTTGACAGTATTAGAGAACATTTGATAGCAGCACAGGATAGGAAAAAGAAGTATGCCGATGCGCATAGAATTCACCGACAATTTACAGTTGGTGAAAGAGTGTTTCTTCGAGTGCGACCACGAAAGATTCCAATCCGTTATGGAAAAGGCTCTAAGCTTGCGCCTCGTTTCATTGGGCCATTTGAGATCCTAGAGAGGATTGGTCCTATGGCATATCGACTCGCCTTACCACCTAGTTTTTCATGTATTCTTGATGTTTTCCATGTATCAGTTCTTAGACCATATCATCCTAACATTTTTCATATACTTGATTGGAATGCGTTACAGGTAGAGGACAGGCAGTTGGCTTTGGAGCTCGTGGCCATTCTACAGCGCTGGACGCTCGGTCTCAGGGGTCGAGACATTGATCAGGTGAGGGTCCAATGGGATCCTAGCCATGAGGCTTCTGCTACTTGGGAGGATGCAACATGCATGAGGGAACTTTATCCCTATCTGTTCGCAGGCTTTCAGGAGCAAGCCTGATCCTAGGGGGGGAGGATGTAGTACCCCTCCATTTATGCTTATGTTTTATGTTTGCATGTTTTCACACTGTTAGACTTTGGTACTTTGGTTTGGATATTTTGATCGCTGATTTTCAGCGACAGTGGATTCACTTTGTGATATGATGATACATTGTATGGTGATAATTGATTTTTGACATGCTTTGTGATAGCGTAGATATTTCCTTCAGATGTTATTGCTATATATATGTTTATGATGGACTAACTGTTATTTAATTTGTTAGTCTCATGTGACATGTATTGGTGTGGAGAACGGAGTTGCAACACTCGCTTGTGAGTGCCCTGTGATTTCCATGATTTTCTCTACATGGTGTGTTTGTACAATGGATTATATATATATGCATGTTATTGGTTTGGTTGCAGGATTGCAGGTACATGAAACTGACTCCACCTGGTTACTCAGGTCTAAGCATGTCAAGACTCAACGAAAATGTTGATTGGGAGGTAGTAACATGGTTTATCCTAGTCTAGTCTTTAACCCAGTCACAGTATATTGTCAGTTTTAGTTTGGAGTCTTTGGTGGTCTTGTTTGTCCCTGATTGGATCAATTGCTTGAAAGGAAAATTTTGTCAATTTTATGATAGTTTGTTATTCTTTAATTTACTGTTGATTTAAATTAATTTTAAATGTTAAAAATAAATTTTACATTTTATTTAATTAATTAATTAGTTTGTTTGGTTAAGTAATTTGATCATTGCGATTAAATTATTTAATTAAATAGATTAATTAATTAAATTAAAGTTACCTTTACTATGTGAATAGATTTAAATTTTAAATTGGTTGATATGTGGAAATGGTATTTTAGTTGATAAATAAATTAATTAAAGAAAAGGGAAATTTGTATTTTGAAAATTGAAATTTTAAATTCTTTAAAAGGCATTCAATTTTTGATAAGGAAGAAATGAATGATTGTCGTGAGGTTGTTGAAAGATATTTGTTTTCTTCTCGACATGTGTGCCAGTTGAATTAATTTCCTTTTTGGTGGAGGATTTTCTCGGATGTTATCTGGGATTTGGGGAAAAATAGAGGATTACCTTTTCTTCACGGAAATTGAAAGAATAGGGTGCTGTTAAAATTGTTTTCAAAGAATTTGTGATTTCCTTTGTATTGTTGTATATTTCTGGAAGTTCTCTAGTTGAGATTTTGGCATATTTGGGAATTTGTGTTCGGGAAAGGCTTTGGAAGCTACAAGCAAAGTTATTCTTCACCAAACAGATTTTTGAAGCTAAGGAAAACAGGTATTTTCCTTGTGTTTTTAATTTGTTGTGTTTTTTTTTAAAAAATGTCTGTGAAAAGAAATTTTATTTTATTAAAATCCCTGTACTTCTCGGGAAAAATTGTTTACTGTATTCTTTTTTTGTAAGGATCTATTAGTTTCTGAAAACTTCCTTCTCTGTAGAAAATATTTGAGTTAAATTTTGTGAAGGGAAAGCATTTAAAAAGGGAAAATGAATTTGAAACCTCTGGGGGTAAATTAAAATTTGGTTGGAAATGTTGTGCGTATTTTCCTTTGTAACCCTGTTGAAATTTTACAATTTCCCCATTGAAACCCTTTTGAAAATTTATTCCAAAATAAAACTCTATAGAATTTTCTTAATTTCCCCACTAAAAAACCCTGTAGGATTTTGTATATATATATTCATATACAAATTGGATTGTGAAACTTTATTGGTTTATTTTTATTTGTGAAAATTTTATATTCTTGAAGAATGTTGTGAAATTGCTGTGCAGGCGAATTGGGGTTTTATTTTTTAAATAAAACGGAATTGTATCCGTAGTTGATTCAACCAAGAAAATGCATTTTCACACATTTTATATTGTATTTTATGGTTAATAGTTTTTGTTTTGGGGGCCGCAGGGCTACCCCACAGCCACCCCCATATGGGGGGACGGTTGTGGAGGCAGTCGACGTTGCCCTCACAGGTAGTGCGCGGCTGTCACACAGCCACCTTCCCATACGAGGAGGGTTGTAGGTTGTGCTTACAGCCACGGCTATATGTATCACAGCATACTATTTATCGAATGAAACCTTTGTTAATAGAAAAAAAAAAAAAAAAAAAAAGAAAGAAATTTCGATCTTTTATTATTTCGTATGAGATTTTGATTTAGGGTTTTGGTTATAATATAATACTTTTAAATATATATATATATATGTATGTATGTATGTATGTATATATATATACTTAATATTATTTATTTAAATAAAACTCATATATATATATATATATATTTTATAGTTTTGAAATAAGAAATTCTTTTGGTTTGAATGTATGTTAAGAAAGAAAACAGTTAGATTTATAATTATAAGGTTGGAAATGAAAATTGGATATTTATTGATAAGTGAAATTGAGAAAGTTAAAATTAGATTATTTAATAGTGAATTTTAATCAAGTTGGTTTGTTTTCATGCAAAACATATTTGATTGATTGGATTTAGTAAATCCTAATGTAGATTTCCAATGTTTTAATTTGCTTGAAATTGTGTTTCTTTTATTGGGAAAATTGGGCATGTTTCAGATGTACAAGTCTTCCAGACAAGTTGTAAAACGTGGGAGTTGTGATTGTTTAAGTTGAATTTTTGTGTTGGCTAAGGTTGTGTACATAATTTTTGTATGGTGTTTAGACACCTGATTTTATGAACATAGACTTGATGTTCGTTATGAAAAGTGTGGAATTATATGTTGTATTTTTTTTTGTACACCTTGTTTACCTTAGTCAGGGAAACTTAGATTCCTTTGTTATGTTTAGGGGAGTGGCTCTGTGTGAGGGCCGACACACAAAGTGGTGCTAGGGTAACTTACAAAGAGTTAGTGAGTCAGTGAAAATTAAATAACATAGTAGTTAGATTAAAATCTTTAATAAGATTAGTATGCCTCGCTTATAGACTCAAGAGCTAGTTCAGTTTTGAGTATAAGATGAGAAGGCCTGGAATGGCAAATCGATATCTTGTTACTTTAAAAGATATTCGATTCCGCAATAGTATGCATATGGGGCCGGGTTTCGTAAGAGGTTACCAGGGTAACCCAAGTTGGGGGCCGAAACCTAGGAAGAAACACCAGGGTAACCTTTGCAACATTGTGATGACACTCCACCTAAAATAACAGTTTACCTTGTGTACTTAGCACATTTGATTGTCTTAATTCTAGAAGCAATGTAACCATCAGTTAGTTATGTACTTGTGTCTAGGGTGAATAGGTTATGTCTAGGTAACCTTATTACTATCTCCTAGCACGGGGGGTGGACCTACGGGTACCACATGGTTGGGTGGAACATGCACCTTACTCCGTTGGGTCCCCAGTTTATGATCATGGCAACGAGAGCTTCGTGGATGGAGAGCTCGTACTTGGATAAATGTGTACTTTCTTTATTGCATTATTGGAAATCTTGTATTTGTTACATCCCTCAATTGTTTATGAGGTGAACATTTGAAATATGTAAATTGTAATCTATTATTTGAACTACCTCATCTGAAGAATGAGTATTGTAATATCATTTCAAATGCAATGTAAGAAATCTTATTTGTACTTTATACTATCATGAATGGAATTCAAAAGTTATGCAATGATTACTTTTAAGTTTATGTTAATTAAATATGTGCAATGCTAAATACTAAAGTCGTCTATGGAATCTCAAGTAGTGTAACGTCGCATAACTTAGTGAATGTATGCAACTAATTAAGTTAATATTATTACTTTTTTAAAAAAAATTATTACACTTAAATAGACAATTGCAACATTCCTTAGGTTACAAGACGAGGCATTACAAGAGTAGACATTTAACTGTTTTCATAGTTTGTACTGTTTAGTTTAAATAAATGCTTAGTTTAACTTTCATTTGAATGATCTTGTTTAAGATTGAGTATTAGTGGCTACGTTATGCTTGGATTCATCATGGGTCAAGCGTAATTGTCCCATACTAGTATCCTCAGTCGACAAGTATAAATATTTAGTGATATAAACAAGTATTAGACTTTAGCATGACTCATAATAACAAATGATACGATTAAGTATAAATATTTGGGATATAAACAAGTATTAGACTTTAGGGTGACTCATCATAACAAATGATATGATTAAGTATAAATATTTAGGATATAAACAAGTATTAGACTTTAGGGTGACTCATCATAACAAATGATATGATTAAGTATAAATATTTAGGATATGTCCTAATAGGATGTCTTAAGGGGATGAAATACTTCAAAGTGCATGTCCATATTTAATCGCAATTGATATAATTAACTTATACTTTAGGATGACTCATCATAACAATCAAATTCTATACAATTTAAATAGTTTCAATGTTCATTTAATTCATGTTATAATATGATGTCTTAGGGGGTCCTAATAGGATATCTTAAGGGGTCCTAATACGACGTCTTAAGGGGATCAAAGGAGTTCTCAAAATTTGGTAAAGTTTCCCAAGGTAACCAAATTTAACAATAATATACATGATATTTAGTGATTGTACAATCAATTTTAAAGTTTCAAAGTAGGAAAACATGCACATTTAACAAACAAAATATATAGAATTTTGATTTTGATACATAAAAGTGTAGAGTATAATTGTGTATGCACATGTATACAAATTTGTACAAAATGTGTAATTGTGTAATTATGTATGTACATATATGTCAACTCAAAACAATGTTTACAAAAGTTGGCTTTGTCATCCAAAGAAAATTTTAAACTTGTGCCCAGAATGTAGCAAGTCTTCACACCACCTAATATCAAAATGATACAAGCAATATCAATGAAATCATCAAAACATGTATTTTAATTTATATAAAACTATCTATATGGACACAACTCAAATACCTATATTTAAAATTATTCCACACATGTGTGTAGGTTGAATTTGCATCCTCTCCTTTTTGTTTCAAAGTATGAGATCAATGTGATGA
>VDFB02075585.1:0-53541 GCA_007258455.2 Sequoia sempervirens | reverse complement strand
TTTTTGCACCTATTTAGCCTACACCCCCAAATTGGGAAGTTTTCTTCAATAGAGCATAACTTTTTGCCAAACTATTGGATTTGCACAAACAAGATATCGACGGAAAGCTAGTTTCCTATACTTTACAGTGGTGTAGAGATATTTTTATATTTTTTTGTGGATATGAATTATAGCCAAATGAATTCAGTGCTTCCATTTGGACTATCAAGCTTGTATCTTTTCACCAATTTATCAAATTTTGGTGATTCCAATGGCATTGAGAAGGTGATTCAGAGCTCTTTCATCTTGTCCATTCACTTTGTTTAGATTTAGTTCTAGGTACATTCTATTAATTTTTTGCAATTTGAGGCATTTACTTGATATCATGGACATACTGCAATTTGGAGAACGATTATTTGCATTCAAGGATTTATTTTCAGTTATGTATTATATCTTGGGGGTTTCACAATTAGTTCTTATTAGATATTTTACCTCTTGCTAGATTTGTGCTTTGGCTCACATGGCAGAATGGGATTTGAGCTTCTTACTCCTCACAATTACCACACTTGGAAGGTGAAGATGCAGAGGTTACTTTGGTCAAAGGGATTATGGTCTACCTTGAATGAGGAACAACCAAAATTCACTAGAGAATAAGAGAAATTTGCACATCAGAACAAATGTGATGATATGATGGGCTTGATTGCATTGCATGTTTTTGACTCTTTATTATTCCACATCGAGGAGTGTACTATACCTAGATAGGTATCGGAAAAGTATAAGGATATCTTTGGTTATGTTAGTGATGTTAGAGCATTGTAATTAGAAGCCAAGTTGGCATCTCTTTCCACTGATTCATTCCCTACAATTGAGGACTATTTAGTGAAGTTTAAGTCTTTACATACTCAGTTAGTAGGGTGTGGGAAAGATAAAACGAACAAGGAATGTATATTTTTTATCTTATCTAAGTTGAAGGGTGAATTTGTATATTTTTCCATTTCTTTCTATTCCACTATGGATGGGTTAGGTGAGAGTTTTGTCATGCCATCTTTTGAGACCTTTTGTGAGATATTGACTAGGGAGCAATCCAAACTTAGTCAACATGATAGCTCTAGTAAGTCTCATGCATTGATTTCCAATCCACCTAAGGGGAAAGGGAAGAACAAGAGTAAACCTAAGGTAGGATCTACTAAAACTTCTACCACCTCTTCCAAAGAGAATAAACCCAGGAAGGAGATATCCAAATGTGTTTTTTGTAAGGGTATTGGGCATAGTGAACAGGTTTGCTATAAGAAGGAGATACATGAGTTAAAACAACTCTTGAAGGAACATCATATTTGCATTCCTTCATCCACTAGTCCACATTCTTCTTCTTCTTCCACACATGAGGGTGCTTCTCACATTGGGATTGCAGGGATTGTTACAATAGAGGTGAATGGTAACGAACATGCTTTGATTATGACCTTTTTTGATAGACTTGAAGGATGGATTATTGATTCAATTGCATCAAGGAAAATTGCTATCTCTTTTGATCACATCATTCTAGGGTCACTTAGAGCACCTCAATTTTATACAATCTTGACTTCCAATGCTAATATGGTTCGTGTAGTTCATATGTGTGATGTTGATTTGGGTATAGGCATTGTCACTAATGCACTTTATATTCCTAAGATGACCCCATAATCTACTCTCAAATTATCAAATTGCACAGGAAGGAAATACAATTGAATTCACATCTGAGTCCATTTTCATTCGGAAGGAGACAAGAGAGCTCATTGTTGTGGGCTTGGTTGATCATCAGTCAAAGGTGTATAAATTCTCCCACTTCTATCATGATGGTGATCCTTATGTTCAGGATAGTAATTCACATGGGGAAATGGTGGCTAGTTCAATTTGGATCTTCTTTATGTGGCTCCATCATCTCCTACTTCATTTGAGTTGACAGTTACTACGAGGACTTCAACTAAGCAGGATATTCAATTTTCCAGACTTGTGGGTTCAAGATGGCTTTGTTTCAGGTATTGTTGACTTGGCTTCTTCTATAGGTTTGAAGGAAATCCTTGAGGGGATCACTCTCCTCTTTGTAGATTCTACTTTGGAGGATTTTGTTGAGTCTCCACATTCCATTGTTCCCACCTTGATTGGGGATCCTGATTTTGACCAAGACTTCCTTGAAGGAACTTGATTCCTTTTCAAATCTTTCATATATGAGGCTTCTTCCCTCCCATCTCATCATGGAGTTGGAGTTTCTTCCATATCTACCACTAGATTTGTTTCTTCCTGGGGGGAGACATGTGGTTTGTCGTCATTGGATACTCTTTTGGCTTCAAACTCTCTTTAGTGGTTTTGGTGATGCTTCATTCAAGGGGGGCAATATAGTCTCAATCTATCCCTTCATTGGAGGGATCATTGTATTGTATTCTTGTGATGGATATAATTCTAGGGGGTATTGATGTTGAGACCTCCACTCATCACTTTCATTACTTATACATGATTTACATTAGATTTTCCTATATCTCTTTTTTGGAGAGGATTTTTGTCCCATGAGGTTTTCTCCTTTTCTCCATTTGTAAGAGATTGTATTTTCATTTGTACATGGGTACCTAACATGGCCTAGTAGTCGGGACCCATATTTGCATCTTTGCATCATTTTTTATTTTTTCCCTAAGTTACACTTAAGGGGGGGTGTTAGTGTGAATATTAAAGTCTTGTACCTAGTAATTTATTTCACTAGGTAATTAGGGGACTTATTCACATGATTAAGTTTACTTAGGATATAAGATTCCTTCTAGAATTCTTATATTATCTAGCTTTTTCATCATTTCTAGGGTGATTGATTAATTAGTTAGTTGTCACATGTCACAATCTTGTTTCATCCTACATCTCAACCTTGCCTATTTAAGCAAGGCACTTGTACATTTGTAATTCATTCCAGATCAAATGTACATCATAGATTATCATTTGATCAAGTTGTCTTCTTGCTCATGTTGCAACACTTCTTTGTTTATGTGGATGGTGTCTTTCTTGGTTTGATTTATTGAAGACTGCAGCTTCAAGTGGGTTATTATGCATTCATATTTCCAACAATGCTAAGTTTCAGTCCTTCAAGGGTTTCAATCAAGGGTTTGGTGAGTTACAACATAGCAAGTGTTCATTCATCATTCCTTTCATGTTTCATTATTTCATTTCAAGGTTTGATTACAAAAATAGAGTTTGACCAAGGCAAACCCCCATTCACCAAAAATAAACAAGTTTTCCCTCTTAGGCGAATGAATCCCAGGAGGACATTCAACATGGTTTTTTTGTGACATGTGCATAAAATCACATCCTTCTCAAATCTGATGAAACTTTGTTGGTTCTGTTAGATTAAGGTTTAATTTAGAGGTTTCATATGCTACATTGCATAATTTCATTCATTTGGTATATTTCATTCATCTCTCAATCGTGCATTTCAACCTGATTTACCCCATCCTAAGTTATAAGAAAAATAATAAGATCTCCATCAAGGTTGACTCGCCTAAGGGTTGAAAGTCAATCTTGCCCTAGGGGATCTCTTTTTCCCAATGAAAATAGGAGGGAAAGTGTAGGTGCATACCCCTATTCAAAATTCATCACCCTACATTTTCCTTCATTTCAGATACAATATTAGTTTATAGTTAATTTGTAATCAAAATAGAATATAATAATAATAATTTAGGGTGTTTTAATAATAATATTAGGTTGAAATTATTTATTCAATTATAATAACCATCCTCTAATCAGATCCATTCATAAATACCATAACTGTTGTCGTCTTGCAATATAAAGAAGGAAACAACAACAATTCTAAACCCCACATGACTTGCCTTCCACCACTTAATAATACACAAACTACATTCAAATTCATCCAATTCAACTATGGAAAGTCCTCGGTTCCACATATTGTAAACTAGGAGATGCTCATAAGAGAAGGCTTAAGACTTGTGAGCTACCCAAACAACTTATGCATGTGAGTCAATTGTAGTAGAGTGGTTGTAAGCTTCAATAATATTCCATTTCTTACATAAGATATTGTTATTTTACATGATTTCTACTCCACAGTTGTATACATCAATCTTCCCCATTCATATCTATGGGAATTATATTCACAAAACTAAATGCAAAGGATAAATACTTAGCTATGGGAATTATGATGAAAAAATAATCGTGGTGTCCTGTAGAATATGATACCTTGGTATTGAAAAATGGATGTGCAATTTCTAGTAAATACATTAGGATTAGAACAATCATCAAACTCTTTGTGGATTGAATTTGTAGTAGGCAAGATCAATCCCTATAAGATCTCGTCTTGCTCTGACTTTTGTAACCTTGTTTATGTTTTTTTTGTGTTTTATAATTTTTGAAGGTTTTATAGCAAATATCTGATTTCACAAGATATTGCCAGGCAACCAAAAAAAGATTAACAAATTCAAGCAAACATGCAATCCAAATAGGCTAGAAATAAACTCCTTGTTTGATATTAAAAACCCTTATTAAATTACAAATTAGACATGCCAAGCATTCAAATAAGACTGATTTTTAGAGAAAACCTGGTATATAGTGACTGCAGCCACAAGAAGTTCCCATGCAACCACCACATAAAGCTTTGTCCCTACGTTTTATTGTTGTTGTAGCAGCAACAGACCTAGCTGCCCCTATTGGAAGAGATAGAAGCCTCAAAAGCAAGGCGATCTGCCTCTCGATGACCACGTCCCAACCCTAGATGGTACGACTGGTCATTATTTGAACCATTTCTCAAATCAAACCTTAGTTACTGTCAAATGCATACAATTTTCTGTATAAGATTAGACCTCAAAATTTGGAATGATACCCTCATGAAATTTCCTTGAAAACTCATACAAAACTCAGCCAATAATAATAACCCAACACTGTAGCAAATTACTGTAGCGGATTACTGTTCACGAGTACTTTAGCGTCACTATTCACGGGTACTGTAGCAGTGAACACAAGGCTTGAAATCTGATCACTAATGGCTGCCAATGATGAATCTTCAGGTCTTCACTTGATAGTCCTTCAATAATCTTCAAACCCTAGATGAAATCTTCACCTTAAGCACAAATAGAACACCTATATGATGCCCTCCTATATGCCCAATTCAATAGATATCTCACTACCTCAAAAGGCTGCAACAATGGAGAGTGAATGTTCTCCAATGGCAAACTAATTCATAAACCCTTGGCTTCCTCTCTCAGAAAAAAACTCATCATCACCAATGTTCAATCCCATAAATGTAAAATGACTTCAAAGTAAAATATATAAGCCTTCTTGAGAAAGTTGGATTTCTCCAAAAGGGCACATTTAATATCTTTAAATGTTATTTTCTTTCATCCCTTTTAATATTTCATTAAATACTTTGGAATTGGTGCCCAATATTTAATTAATAATATGGCCCCCTTTTAATGATAAATTGACCCTCAATATTAAGTTAAGTTATAACTTAATATTATAATCTTTTAAATAATTAATGTTCATTTAAGCCAAATAAACATTAATATCTCCATGAATACTCATTATTTTTTAGTGTCGTCTGAACTGGGAACTGAGCTGATGGAGCTGCATACGACCACATACCTTACTAAAAATAGTAAGGGTCCCTTTCTATCCATTCCTGACTTACTGTAAATAGTAAGTTGAGCATACGAAGTCTTGGAGACTTCAAACGAAAGTCAAAGCTGCTAGTTTCTAAACACTGGAGACGATACAATCCCCAGAAGACCCCCTAACCATCCTCATTAGCCTACGAGGGTTAGAATTATAGGCTAATCTCCTCTGACAATTGATGTTAGTGAGAAAGGGACATTACAATCCCACACTCTATAGAAATGATCTAGCATTTAGAAGTGATTTGAAACTCATGGGATGAAACCACCCAATTGCATATTATTGTGAACAATGTTCCCCTTGTCTTTGATATATGCTTAGGTGTAAGGATTACAATCTTGAAAAATACTTTGGAATGATCATTGGATCACAAAGGTTATATTTTCAACCTCATGATTAGACTAACTTAAAATGGTTGTCGAAAAGATTTAGGACAACAATAAGGCATGTAAGTGTCTTAGTTGAATGTGATATAAATTAGATTTATTTTGCTTAGTGCTCCAAAATGAAGTGTTCCTAGAATGATCCTTCCTATAATATATAGGATTTTCAACTATGAATTGGATGTAAATTAATGTACATTGAATGTTTTTAAATACTAAGACATACTAATTAATTATGCAAACATTTACTAAATCAACTAATAATGATTAATTAGACGGTAGGCTATTCTAGGTGGGAAATGCCACCGGAATCATCTGTTGTCTGATATGGAGAAATTTTTGTTGGGAATAGGATGCCATTTAATTGCAATCCTAAACATTATTTATTCCATGTGTCTCCTAAGTCCTTGGAAAGTGTTCTCAAACACTAGGATTAGAGAGAGATTAATTTTGGATGAAATAATCATGTTAATTGACATTTGTAATTAATTCTAAATAATAGGAGCATGTGAGGGCGTCCAAGATGAGTTCCTAAATAATAGGAACACATGGGGCACCCACATGGAAGGTGGAACTCACCTTGAGTTAAGTTAATTGTTTGGAGTAAAAGATAACACTTTTGAATGCATGTAAAGATCCTAGGAGTTAGGGTTTGATGTTTAGATGCATGAATTTTAGTTTAGTTCAATTTAGATCAGTTCAGTTAACTTCAATTCAGTTCAGTTCAGTTCAATTCAGTTCAATTCAGCTATGGTTAGTTATCTTTGGTTAGTTTTAGTTGAATTCAGTTAACTTGGAATGCATGACTAATGACTTGAGTTGCATGACAAATAACATGGACTACCTTCAGTTAATAGGGGATGACCATTCTTGCATGAATGGTGGAGAGAGATGTTTCAATTAACAAAAAATGACTTGGACCCACTTTGGGCACCCAAGTTGGCTTTTAGGAATTAACTCCTTTGCATGTTAAGATATTTCAAGAGGCTAAGTTAAGTGGGCCCACTCTTGGGCGCCTTCTTTGAGGATAAAGCCTTGAAGATATTTACGAAATAAAGGTTGAGTTACTATTTTAATTTGGGAAGCCCAAATGGATGAAGATGATGATTTGGCATTGTTCTTCACGATTAAACTCTACTTGGAAGAGATAAGCATACCTTTTAGGAGATAGGGATTGAGCTTTGTAATTGTAACTCTTTTGGAGTTTACAAAGTTGTTTATTGCCTATATATCTCAAGCAAGTTGAAGAGAGTTTGTATCAGTTTTATTGCAGGTTGTGAAGAAGTTTTGGTGAAGGAAAAAGAGGCATTCTCAAGCAAGAATTGGAGCTATTGTAATCTACTTCAAAGATTGAATAATAGATCAATTCTTGGAGTTTTTTCCTGAAAGGGTTTCTCCACAGTATATGCTTGTGTAATCTTTCTAATATCCTATCTAAGTATTCTTTTATCAACTTTTGTCTTCATTCTACAAATGATAAAATGAATTAATCAAATAATCACCCAAAAAGAATCTATAACAAAGAATACATATTTAGATCAGCAAGTATAATAGTTTTACAAAGTATTACGCTAAGAAAACACCTCAATTTTCAACAATTTTCTGCTACCGAAAAATAAAAAGGTACTTACTCCATTCACGTGGGAAGGTAGACGGAAGTATGTGGGTGAGCAGGGGGTGCCATGCTTATTAACTGCACGATCTTGGATTGAAGATTATCATTTTCTCATTTTCACATGAAGGAGCTCTCTGAGAGTTTTCGCCCTTGAGGGGTCCAAACCCTTGCAGCTAGTTTCAAGAGTGTGAGATTCTCTCTTAGCTGGGATTTGGTGGAGTAAGTATTCATTTTGGTGATTCAGTGAAAGAAATGACCATTTCATATGGAGATTGAAACAGGGACAAATTGAAGGAAACAATCTTGGCATTTGAAATCTTTCAATGAATCTGTGCACATCATTTTCTCTCTATTGGGCGTGTTTCCTTGAACAAAGAGGTCGTGGCCATTTCTGAGGGTAAGAAGCCTTTAAAGGAGGACGTGTTCATCACAGAGGAAGGGCGATTGATAATCTACACTGATGTGCAACTGATTTTAGTTTCTAAAACCCTTATTGGAAGGCATTTCAGTTAACTAGGCCTTTCTGAAGGGAGATAGAATGATTTTGGGGAGTTCTGAGCACAATGTTGGCCACCACGAGTTACAGTCACCATTGGCGTCCTTATATCATGTCTGAGACAATCGTCACTGATTATTAATTGTTGTTGCTCAGTTTAATCCTATGAATAAAGGTCAATCATTGCATATTACAAATCTAAGATCAATATTTTTTTGTCTATACTATTTCTGTGTTAAGCGGGAACATATTCTCAGTGTAATTTGCTTGTGTAAGCCTCTATTAAGTATGATTAAATCTACAAGTTCATTCTAAGTGTTGTAACCTTTATGCATTCACTGTAGACATCAATCTGGGTGTTTTATGAGTCATTTATGTTATGAACAATGCTCAGAATATGCTGGTGTAGCTCCACATAGGTGATAGATACCCTAATCAGCATTTAGTTGGCTAGCCAAGCAAATATGTATCCCTCCTAAAAAAAATCCTCAAAACCCAAACCCAAATTTCCAGTGCAATTCATTCCATGCAACACAAAAAGGTGGCGTGTAATGTCTTCTCCATCTCATCTCCCAACAATACATTGCCAATCCCTGGGTCATCCAATACATTAAACTTGTGCACTCATATTAAGCCAAAATATAAACTAGTTGTAACAAACAGAAAAGGAGAAACACCCACCTTATCCATGGCTATCAACACTTATACAATTCTCTCTACAGATGAATCATAGCATTCGTTGTTGCTCGCCCTGGCTACCTAGGCTGCTTCCCAATCTCAACGTTGTAATTGGTTAAACCCACTTCAATTTTTTTAAAGCTATAATTATTCAAACAATTTATTTTATAGTATTATAATCAACTTTTAATTTATCAGATATTTGTAAATATTTTTACATATTTTTGTTTGGACTACATATCTGAATGTAACTCTAATCAACCCTCTGTATTTTATGGTCTAACTTCTATTCCTCTCTTCAAGGACACATTGGATCATCAATCACACCTCATCCTAATTGAATGCATCCCTCCTAAACATGCATATCTGAGTTTATGAGATGCTGATTAGTATATTACAGTCCTATTTGTGTTCAGACATTGCATATCAGTGTGTTACATTAGACTCTCTGTGGTTGTTGTGTGATGCTTAGATTGTCAAGGGAGTCTTTAGTGTAGAGATTGACGTTGTAGGGCTGTTACAGACCTTGCTTATTAATAATCAGGTTTACATGTATTGCTGCTATTGAATGCAAGAGAATTCATGAAGTATTTAGCACTGTCCATGTTTGCATGTTCAACATATTGAATGCCAATACTTGCATGCGTCGTATTTCATTGATTTGGAGAAACAAGAGCCTTGTTTGATAGTAGATTGCTTAGCTTTATTGTTCTATCATTTTATGCAATTGTTTTACAAACATCAAACTGAAAAACATCAAACACCTCTTCAAAATCTCAAGCAACATTCAGAAACCAGGTTGTATACAAAATGTTTGACAAAATGACGAGCAATACAAATTGAAAATTCGGGGCAGTTTTGGTAAGGAACTTTACAGTGGTAAGGGGCGTGGGTTCTTGTCTCCTACCATCATCTTTCTTATTTTAGCCAACAGTTTAATTTTAATTTAATTTTTTTTTTTTTTTCTCATTGACCGCCGCTGCCCATATGAAATGGTCCTGTGATGGGGATGTGACATCAACAGGTGGGAGCGTTTTGCATACATATCTACCTATAACAGTTGCAGCTGGAACGTCTGACTAGAATGACCACTCCCAGTATGCTTAGATGAATGCCCATACCTGGTTTCGAAGCTCCCATTTAGGCACAGGCCGAGTGGATGTTGGCAAAAGGTTGTGGAATTTGGCTTTATACCTGCCGATTCCATCTGCTTAGAAGTTCCTAAAGCCATTATAATAAATTTCTTCTGTTTGCGCAGTCCCTGAGATTTCATTCTTTGGTGCATTCTATAAAACAGTTCGATGTCTTGTCCGTGCTTTTACATGCTGCATGGAATTTTCCACTTTTCCAACTAATGAAAAAAAAATACCTCTCTATTATGCTTTGATGGATGTCCATAACCGTTTTCAAAAGCTGCCATTTACGCACGGGCAGGGAGGATGCTGGCAAAGGGTGTGGAGTCTGGCTTAAACGTGTCAATTGCGTTTGTTGTCTGGCGCAGGCAAATGGGACGGTGGCAGAGCATCTGCTATGGTTTCGCTCCCCCAAACTCTTCCTCCCTGGTATTGACCTTTCACTTCTCCAATTTAGCGAGCTGCAGTCTGGAAAAAAACGTGTTTCCACGATGGTTTTAAAAAAGCAATTTACATTTTTTTTGCGATTTTTTACCTGCCATCCAAGCAATTTACATTTTCTTGCGATTTTTTTCCCTGCCCTCCAATATACTATCAGAGTATATCCTTCTATGGGCGTAACCATTGCACCTCGTTGAGGTGCAAGCGCTAGTAAAATAGCTAAAATAAACAAAATTAGCACACGGTACGTTAGATCTCACCGACCCCGGTTAAAGTCCCGGCAACCGACTGGGGCTTTTGTTGTCAATCTGCAAAACCTCTGACCATGCTGATGGTGCATAAAATCTTTTCATATACAAAGCTACAAATACGCAAACCAACAATACTGCGTTTGCCGGGAGTCGAACCCGGGTCTATTGCTTGGAAGGCAATTATCCTAACCGTTGGACTACAAACGCCTAGACGAGATTTCAGGAATCATGTTTTTATTACTATACTATTAACCTAACTATTGCACTACAACCGCACACGGAATCCTGATGACGACACATTGTTTCTCTTTGCCTTGATTATCGTATGGTGTGACACATGATAAGAACGTTCTCTTTCGCAGCTATTTCAAAAATCCATCAGAGTGGTGAGGGGAAAGATAACCCCACAGGTACCGGAAACGAAGCCTGACTCTGACACAAAGTTGGTATTAGCTGAGGCTTCCCTTTTTTTTATTTTTCTATTTATGAAATAGATTACTATTGTGTACACATTAAACATTCGGGGTGGTGGCGCAGTTGGCTAGCGCGTAGGTCTCATAGCTTCGTTGAGTAATCCTGAGGTCGAGAGTTCAAGCCTCTCTCACCCCACTTTTTACTTCCGCTACTACATTTTAGCCCCGAGTTGCTAACTCTACTTCTGTTATTAAAATTAGCAAATTAAAAATTAAAAAATATTTAATGCTCTAGAAATAAAATTTACTAGTTGATTATGTTTTAATGGTTATAGTATTTGTTGATTTAATTTTTAATAATTTTATATCAATAGTTGTGATTTTGAAGCTATAGTATTTATTGATTTAATGTCCAATCTTTTTAACAATTATCAATTGTCCTCACTTTAAAATTGTTAGTGTTGATGGTGATTACTTATTCATAATTGAGTGAGATGCATTCTTTAGATCTAAAAAACAACAAATCATGTGATGCCACAGCAGTGCACTAAGAAAACATGACTTAGTGCACAACTATTTCTCTAACTTTTAAATAGGTGGTGATGAAACCTTAGTTATAAGCAAGGGACTTGCCAAGTAGGTACAACTCTAAAAAGTCATATGCTTTTGAGCAAGTTACGCTGGCTAGAAAATAATTTTTAATATTTTTAAAAAATCACAATATTTTTTTATAATTAATTATTTACTTACCATTTTATTTAAATTTCAAACAAAAAATTGCATCACATCCACTTGTGTGCCCTTTGCTTATATTTATAGTTTGGAATTTTATTTTTTTGCTCATACTTAGGTTGGTCAAAAAAAATTCATTTTTTTTATTTTTTCATTTTTTTTATTTTAGCAGTGCCTCATTGAAACATTTTACCAAATTAAATATTTTTTAAATAGTAGCCCATAAATAACATTCCATTTGCTATAACTTTTATTTTTACATATTTTTTAATATTTTGTATATAACTCATTAAATGTTTGATGTGAAGTTGTTTAAGTCTATTTTTTAGGATTTACATTGCCACTTTGGGATATTGTTTAACTCATTATGATCTTGCACTCACATAATAGACATGGCACCTAATTGTTCTTAATCAAGGTGTAGACACATAAAAATGTCATCGTTTTTATCCATTTGCATATTTCATTAATCCATTTCATAAATATTTATCATTAATCATTTTTATCCATTGCATATTTTATTTTAATCATCTACATAATCATCTCCATATTCACAAAACCATTAAAATAATTCATTAATCCATTTCATGTTTGCATAATCATTAACTCATCCATTTCATTAATCCATAATCATTATATTCATACATTAAATCATGTTTCCATATTCATAAATCCATTAACCGTCTTATATATAATTCATTTCATATTCATATTTCATGCATAACCATTTTATAAATATCCATCTCTCAATAAATCATTTATAAATCTATAGTCATTAAAATATTATTTATCTATTAATCATTAAAATATTCTATTGGTTATCATTTGCATAAATCATTAATCCATTTCACTTTAATCATTTGCATAATCATACATTAATCTATTTGCATATCCCACTTATCCAATCCATTAAAATATTGCACATATTCATTAATTATCCATTTCATCTATTTACCATTTGCATGCATTTTTCCCAATTCAATCATTTGTCCCACATTTCTCCCATAACTTGGATTCACCCTGTGAATTCATCTATAAAAGCATGCTTCCTCTTCACTTTTCAACACACAACTCCAATTTCATAATTCTCAATTCCATTCTACATAGCCTCTTGTACATTTGCTGCTATAAACAATGGAACTAATTTTCTTTTGAATGCATTTGTTTTAGTTTTTGACATAGTTTATAGATTAAATCATTTAGTTTATCAAGTGAATCCATTTTACATTTGCTCGAAAGCTTATAAAGTTGATTCAATAAACCCAGGTCATGACAAATCTTTTGGTTGTTAAAAGAAATAAAATCTAGTGGTTGCCGCATAGTGAAATGAAGATGCAAATATGTCTGTAAAAAGGGTGGGCCATTTGTTCAGATGAACAAGAGACTATCAGAGCATAACCCAAACCACACTGAGGGAATGCTATCAATGACTAAAACAAGAATCCTATAAATTTGTCTTAGCTGGCTGTCCTTTTTTCTTGGCATGTTCAAATCATTTCCCTGAATCTGTCCTTTCATTCTGACCATATCCTACAATCACAACTTTCCTACCACGTCAACTTGTCCTGCAATCAAGTCACTCCATTTAGAATGCATTTTGCAATCACGGTTTTCCTGAACGTTCTTGCAATAAAGTCATTCCATTTTGAGTGCATGCATTTTAATTTTAATTTAATTTAGATTTACTTTTACCCTAGATTTAATTTGGATTTAATTTAGATTTTTTAGATTTTTTTTTTGGATTAGTTAATTTAGAGTTTTACTTTTATTTAGTTTCTAACTTTTAATTTTAATTTAGTTTATTTTAGTTTTTAGATGTAGATTTTACTTTTAATTTAGTTTCTAACTTTTAATTTTAATTTAGCTTTTAGTTTTTAATTTAGATCTAATTTCTAATTTCTAGATCTAGTTTTTTTAATTTAGATTTCATTTCTAATTTAGATTTAATTTAGGATGTAGATTTAATTTAATTTTTAATTTAGATTTAGTTTTAGTTTTTAATTTAGATTTAGTTTTTAATTTAGATTTAAATTTTAGTTTAAATTTAATTTAGATTTAATTTACTTTAGGATTAATTTACTTTAGAATTAATTCTAATTTAGATTTAATTTAACTTAGTTTAAATTAATCTTAACTTAGATTCTAGATTAAATGTTGTTTCTCTTTTTAGTTTAGTTTTTTTATTGCGGGGTTAATTTTGTTAATTGAGTTTTTTTGCAAGTTCGCATGTCAGAGACTTGAAAGATGAAAACATAAACACATTTTCTGAAGACTTGAAAATTAGAAAACTACTAATGACATTTGGTGCAGGATGTTTTTCGAATACTAGATTTTTAAAATCGAATGTCTTTTAGATTAGATCACACTTCAATTAGTGCTTAAAAAGAACAACTATCTTTTTTCACATAGATTTAACTTGGGGGAACTAATAAACTTTTTTTTTTTGAGCTTGTAAGATGGTAGGTATTATGCTCTCACCTTGTGCAAACTCGGTGATCAGAAAGTCAAACCCATCTATTTTTGTGTTTACCCCTTAGAGGGCCTACCTTGGTGGGAAAAAGTACTCACCCCAAGGGAACGACCCAAGTGGTAACAAGCTAAAGCCAAGATCTTCTAAACTGCTATATAAGAAAAGTGTTTTTTGATGGAATTCATTAAGCAACAGGTGCAAATGTGTCATACTGACAAGTGCCACCTTTAGTAGCCCCGTGAGCTACATCAAAATCCTTTCCTAGGAAGGGACTGGGAGGCCTCTTGATTGACCATAATCATGAGCTAATCTTGTCGTGTGTGTGGCCACCTTGAACGGATGCCCTTACTAGACACCTCTTATTTTAGAAGCCAAAATCCTTCTATTTGATAGCACATGAGGTCAGACCTCTGAAGTTGTCCCACACTTTTACAGTTCATTGTAGAGATGGAAAAAAATTTGAGATCCTTGTGGTCTTAGGGAATTCAGAACTTGGTATGCCTGAGAAGTGAGTGTCATGGAGGGGAGCCAGTGCTACCAAGTTCCTAGTCCATTTGCTCTAAATAGGCACGGCTAGAGAAATCCAAGTGGGAACCTAGAAAATATTATCTCTGACAGCCTAGGATTTGTGCTTGTTTTGCGAAAATCACACAACATTAACAAACTCAAAAACATTTTGTCTATTGTGTCTTGCATGTGTGTTCAAAACAAATCTTAAACAAACACCACACTCAAAACTTACGACATTCAAGCCTTGACACAAACTAGGCCAACACATCCAAAACAAGCTTGACCAAGGACTTGCTCACTTCATTCATCCATCACCTCATCTTTTTGCATTAGACATTCCCCATAGATTAAACTTTAGGTCATCCTTTTAGCTTGCATAAACCTTTTGATTAGGAAGTTCATCAAGCTTAGACTAGACTATAGCTTCAAATTTGTATTCTCTTGACCTTATCTTTTGGACAACAATCATCCTAGTCCTTCATCATTTAGGTTGGTTCCTCAGCTCATCAGTCCAATTTGATACCACCTTGTCAACACATCTTATCAGTCTTTACTACACCCAAGGTCATTGATAATCAAATTAGTTGCTATACCTATCTTAGTTTGATTAGCAACCATATCTTAGTTTTTAGCCTTCATACTAAGTCATACTATTACATCCCTTCATTCCATAGTTTGCATAACTTAGTCATAGACTATCATCACTTTGACTCTTATTCTGGGCATCGTTATTAGGCATCACTATATATTCAAAAATACAAAATGCATAGAGCTTAGGTTGCATACCTTAGGCTTAGGTCATACTTTTGCATTTTTATACCTTAGACATCATATCACATACCTTAGTCATACTACACCTTTCGTCATACCATCACATTTGCATCATAGTGACATTACCTCACCACCATGTCTTTTATTCACCTTGATATGCTTGTTAGTCAAGTTGAATACCAATTGATCTACAATGGTCAAGCCCGACAAGCCATAGACTTCAAAAGACAATTCATAAAATCCAAATACCAATCAACCTCAACCCATGGTCAACTACCCACATATCCTTCTTACCAACCATTCATAAGCTCTAGCCCTCCATCCATCTACACTCACTATCAAGAGTCACTTGACACAAACCATACCATTAATCCCCAACAAATTGATCATCCTTATCCTAACTTTGACAAGGGAAACCAACCTTCCACTAGTCCATTCCAAACCGCTACATCCTATCCTAGTCCATCATCCCTCAACCCATTCCAAGCCTCCACATCCTATCCTAGTCCATCATCCATTATTCCATTCCTATTCACTCCATCCCAACCTACATTTAGTCATGAAAATGCATTTGGTCATAGTCTCCAAAACACATCCCATTGCCTACACTTGAGAGTATATGTCAAGCAAAAGAAAGTCCAAAGCATGACATCATAGCTTCACCTTCATGTCAAGATCGAAGTAGTCCATCCCATGATCCCATCCCTAAATCCATTCAAGAAGTCCTTCTAGATAATCATGGCATCCAAAATACACATATCCTTGATCAAGATCCCATTCCCAATCATGGCGTCCAAGACAAACCCATCTTTGACAAAGACACTTACCATTGATCAAGAAATCCAAAACGATCATCTCGTCGACCTTTATGCCATTCATGATCAAACATTTGAATTTGATCCTATCCAAAATCCAAACACATCCATTTCCCAAAATGAGACACTTGCCTCCATGGGACACATAGATGATCTTCCTCTAGAACAAGAGTCTCCTACTCTAGAAATATTTGCAAATGATCAAGCTATACTTGAATTCACTGGACTCTATGATAATGACCATAAGGAAGGTTTCTACATTGACTGGAAGCACCGATACCTTTTGAAGAACTGTCAGAATCCAATGTTTCATAAAATCAAACCAAAGATGTTAATTAGAAAGCTATCCCACATACCAATGAAGCTAAGACATCTTATGAACTAGGATCATCCACTTTTATCAAATCAGGCTTTCTCACAGAGGAGAAGATTCTAAGTAATAGTTTCCACATACACAATAATGGGTTAGCATCTTGTTTTCAAAATGAAAAATACCCCATCGCAAATAGAATTTGTCAGAGCATGTGGTATCAAGGAAAAGGACTGGGCCTACACGAGCAAGGAATTCTAGAACCAATACAGTTTCAGGAAAATTCTAGACATCAAGGTCTTGGTTATTCTTTTATCAACAAATCTAATGATGTTAGTGGTACTTCCTTGATATTGTCATAAGGTTGTTTCCAACACTCCTTCTATCCATACCATAAACCATCATTCCCAATATCTTAAACCTTCCATTTGGAACCAACAAAAAGAAAATTATTACAAATCCAAAGTTCAAAATCAAAAATCAAAGGCCATTGAATCAAACAAAAATCCAAGTGGAGAAATGAAGTTAAAACGGATCCCAAAGAAAAATGGATCAAGCAAAGAAAATATTCTAAATCCAAAAGTCAATCAAAATGTGGAGCCACAAGAAAAGAGGACTCCTGCATATAATAAATGTCCACCTCCTTCAAAATGGTCATCAAGCAAGGCATATAAAAGTGTTGGTTTCAAACACCATCCCAATCAAAATTCCAAACTCTGTCATCCAACATCCCAAGTTTGGAAAATAAAAAGTGATTCATCCAAACATCCAAAAAATCCTTCCATGTCTACCATCAAAAGTCATAACACTAAGTCTCGCCCAAAGTCCAAAAATCCCATGTCACAAATCCGTCACATCTTGGTTGCAACTCTTTATTGTAAGGACTCTCATGGCACTCTATCACAATGTGTGTATCTTGATAAGGCCAACTCTAGTATCAACAAGGATCACAATGACATCAATCAGTTGTATGCAAGTGTTATGATCTTAACAAAGCAACAACTTCAAAAAGGTCATTATTGGCATATCATGGCGCTAGTCTCTACATCAGCACCATCAATGGATTTAGAACAGTCAGTGATAAGCTAAAATAGCAAATTCATCCAAAAATATCAAAAATACAAAAAAATGAGAAAAAGTCTTTAAAAAATCAAAAAAAAAAGAGAGAAAAATTCCAAAAAAAATACAAAAAAAATTAAAAATCAAAAAGGTCACCCCGATGAAAACATGGAAAACATGCATCTTGGTGACAACAAAAAAAAAATAGTAAAGAGAAAAAAAAAATTCCAATGGTGAAAACCTGGTAAATAGGCGCCCTAGATAAGTACCATGGTGAAAACTTGGCAAACAAGTGCCATGTGTAGTCAGTCTTTGCTTCATCATCAGTTGTCACTCTATCTAGTCTTCCACCCTGATCCGTAATAACGCCTTTACCTTCCATCATCTCCCATTTGACATCCATCATCAGGCCTTATTATCTCTATCTTGACTTCCAAGCGGTTGGTGTCTTGCGTCCTTTCTCCTGCATCTTTCATCCATAATAAACCTTTGTCCCATCCTATCCCTATTGGTTCGCCTTATACCTGACTGGGGGCAATTTCCTAACACCAGGCTTCATTAGATTCTACACTAGTCATTGGATATCAAAACATTCCAAAAGGACAAAAAAATCCAAAAACATCAAAGCATTCAAAAAGCCATAAAAATCATAAAATGTCCTAAAAAAAGCAATAAAAATCATAAAATGTCCTAAGAAATCCAAAAAAAAACAAAACATTTGAAAATCCAAAAAAATCAAAACATGCGAAAAACCCAAAAACATTCAGATAACTTCCAAAAATCTCAAAAACAACGTTAAATTTAGTCATGTCAGTCTTTGTCATTGTTGAACTATGTTGCCTCTACGACTGGATGTAGGTAAGGCTATCTGTCAATATGCCCCCAAGGCATTAGGTCAGTCTTTAGGTGTTGTCAAATAAAATCATGATTCGGTCACTTGTCATTGAAACAAATTCAAGGGTCATGTCAAACTGCGAGGTCTTTTCTCATTGCTACGTAGGCAAGGCCATCTATCGATGAGCCCCAAGGCCCCCTAGGTTAGTCTTTTAGGGTTCGTCGGGTTAGTCAAAATAAATCGAACATTGTCAACTCAAACGTGACATAAACATCTGCACTTTGAACACAAATCCTGAATCAACAAGACAAGCAAACCAACATGTCTCCAAGTCAAATCAGTCATTTGTCAAATCAATCAAACCAGTCAAATCGGTCAAAACCAATGGTCTTATACAGGATGTGTCCTTCCTAAAACTAAACCTTGTCACTGTCACACTTTGTCATTCGCCTTATATAGGTAGTTGCATGATCGAAACTAGACTTGGCATCTTATACGACATATTTCTTCTCCTAAAACCGGGCCTTGTCAAAACAATCCACCTGTCGCTCACTTCATCCCTTAGCACACTGGCAAACAATTTGAGTTGTTGTTGACCTTGTTAGTCTATTTTGTCTTATCTTTTGTATTTTTTCAGTTATGTTACTAGCCACCTCGAGGATGTCCCATGAAGTATTTAGAGGAGCAATGATGTCTCATGACTCATCTTTTATTTGATTGTTGTCTGCGGTTTGTCTTGACAAAAAGACTGGGGCAACTTTTCCCTAAGTATGAGTTAGGGCATTCCTTGTCTGTGACTGCCTATTTCAAATGGATGACCTTGCACACCTTGGTCTATGTTATACCATGGTGTTTGTTGTCCATTTGTCATATTTTATTGCTCTATGATGATAAAGCACTATGACATGCACAAGAGGCTTCATCACCTTCATTTTCTTTCATATCTCTTTTTCATGTATCATTTCTTCCATCATCCATTTCTTTCCTCATTTCATCTTTTCTTCATCATCCCTACCTATTTTCCTCTATCATTTTTCTCCTTCATGTTCTAGTCCTCTCATCCATTTCAAGAGCACACTTGTGTTCTTTGAACCCGCATGTCCTCTTGAGGGGGCATACCACTACCTCCTCATCATCCTCGTCATTCTTCCTTTCACTGGGGCATATCTTTTTCTTTGAAACAAAGCGACATGTTGCATTGTCTCAAAGAGGGGAAAAATGTAGATGCATAAAAATGTCCCCATCATCATTTTTATCCATTTGCATATTTCATCAATCCATTTCATAAATATTTATCATTAATCATTTTTATCCATTGCATATTTCATTTTGATCATCTGCATAATTATGTCTCCATATTCACAAAACCAATAAAATATTGCATATTTCACTAAATGCATTTGCATAATCATTTACCTCTTGGCATAGTTCATTAATCCATTTCATATTTGTGTAATCATTTACTCATCCATTTCATTAATCATTAATCCATAATTATTATATTCATGCATTAAATCACATTTTCATATTCATAATCCATTATCTGTTTTATATATAATTCATTTCATATTCATATTTCATGCATAACCATTTTATAAATATCCATCTCTCTCAATAAATCATTTATAAATATATAGTCATTAAATTATTATTTATCCATTAATCATTAAAATATTATATTGGTTATCCATAATCATTCATTCATTTGCATAAATCATTAATCCATTTCACTTTAATCATTTGCATAATCATACATTAATCTATTTGCATATCCCATTTATCCAATTCATTAAAATATTGCACATATTCATTAATTTATCCATTTCATCTATTTACCATTTGCATGCATTTTTCCCACTTCAATCATTTGTCCCACATTTCTCCCGTAACTTGGATTCACCTCGTGAATTCATCTATAAAAGCATGCTTCCTCGTCACTTTTCAACACACAACTCCAATTTCATAATTCTCAATTCCATTCTACATAGCCTCTTGTGCATTTGCTGCTGTAAAAAATCTGAGAGCAAAGACAAGACTTTGTAGATAGGAAAACAATGGAGCTTATTTTTCTTTAAATGCATTTGTTTTAGTTTTTGGCATAGTTTAGTTTGCATTTTGCATTTGTATTCATTTGGAAAGGATTTATTGATGATATGCTGGAAATTTGATTTGAATTTATAGATTAAATCATTCAGTTTTCAACATGCACACAAGGATTGATGAGGCAATAATTGCACCAATTAGCCACACAAGTGAAAGAAATTATAAATTCCCAATATCCTAAGTAAACTTACTAAATAGTTGCAATATTACAGTTAGGATAAAGACACATCCAAGCTGAAGTATAAATATTACACCAACAATCCTCACAAGTGCAACTTAGGAAGGTAAAGTTGGGTCCAAGCAAATGTGGTAGCCATGTAGTACCCATGTACAATATATTACGCTTCAAGAGAAGACAATAAGACATCCCTCCCAAGAAGAATAAAGCTTGACAAGAATAATGTAGGTTAGGTGTAGCCCCCTAAGATGCAATACTTTCTATATTGAAGATGGAAAGATAAGACCAACAGTTAATGAAGATCCATGCACATCAAACATCATACTATTCCTTTGAAAGAATTCAATCCAAATAGATGCGTATAGGTGGTCTTTGCAATCTATGAAACAAGAAGGAAGAAAACACAAGATGTAGATCTCTAGAAACCATGCATCATTCCATATCTTGATGGTAAGAGGTGTCAATATAAGATCAAGAGTCCCAAACCAAACTAAGAATAATAATTGTTCAAACCATGTAAAAACTAATATAGAATAGAACTAGAATAAACTTTCCATTATCTATAAGAAATCAAAAAATAAAATTATACTTTTTTTTAAAAATGATTTTGACCTTAATTCCCACTGGAGCCCATGGAGATTCACACTTATCACACTGGATTGTCAGTGCCTGCAATCTCCAACACCCATCACATATCCAGTGGTGCCACATGGGCATTGAAAGGGCCTCTCATATGGTGTGATAATGCCAGAATTCCATGCTTCCAATAGGAATGGGAGCTAGAGATTAATGCCACTGGTTAAAATTGTTGACTTTGGTTCTATTTGTCGATAGTCAGGGATAGCGCATGAGATAAAATAATTGTGTTATCTTTTTTGGCAAACATTTTAGATTGGTGGGTACAACCATAAACATTAAAAATCTAAAGTCAATAACAATTACAATATTTAATTCAATATTTTAGATTTTAGAAAACAAGGAAACTACAACAAAGGTGATGACATTATTCATTTTAGATAAAAGCACAAAGCGAGAACAATGGAAGAGGGATGTTAGAATTTGTGTAGTTGTGTCTAAATTTGTGTGTTAGTGTCTTTTCACACACAAACATGTCTTTTAAAACTTTTAAGGTCAAAACTTATAATTTGTAATATGTGGGAAAAGGGATGTGAATTAGCTATGTAGATCTATCGTTCTCAAATTTATGGTCTATATTGACAACAGAAATTGGATATGCTTAAAAATGTGTGAAACCTTATATACATAAAACTAAAGTGTGATAATAAAGATCTAACAACTCTTAAATGTTTATAATATGTATTACTCTTAATTAATTGTATATACTTAATGTTTATTAAAATAAAAGTAAATTTGCAAGTTATGATGAAGTAAAACTGGCAGATGAATATATAAGAAAAATAGAGTTTGAATTCAATAGACACTACCATGCATAATCATGTCTAAAACACTAATATTCATAAGAAGCAAAGGAGCCAAAAACAAGTGTAAGAAGATAACTGGAAGTGATATGGTCTTGGTTTGGGCCGGCTTAACTGACACACTCTAAGGTACAGTGCTAGGTGGTCGGGCCCACAACTCCTTTAAACTGAACCTTTTTAGTGTCCTTCCCCGTTTTGCATTTATCTTTGTTGTTTTCGTTCTGATGTCCATGTCGAGCTATTTTATTTGTCGTTTCCTCTATATTTGTTGTCCAGATAAGTATTTGGTTTTTAATCCCACATGAGTTTGGCGAAAAGAGAAACAGAAGAAGGTAGTTATAAAATGTATAGAGCATTCAAAATGTTGCAAACTACAAATTCATACAGTGAATTAAAACATAGCGAAAAACTAATTTTGAGAGAAGTATTTTAGTTTGTAACTTTTAAGATGGCAATAAATTAATGTTAATTACTATTATTAAAAATAATTCAAAAAAACTTTTCAAACTTAAATTTCTAAAAATGAATTTATCAGTAATAATTATTTATAATTGATATTTAATAAGTATTATTTTTTAAAAATATTTTTAAATAATTAGAATCAATAATTATTAAAAATAAAATATTTAATTAAAAAATTAATAATAAGTTAATTATTAAAAAATAATTTTAAATAGCAATTTTAATTATAATTAAAAGAATTTTAATTAAAATTAATAAATAATAATCAATAATAAATTATTGATTATTAATTATTTAAAATTAAAAGTGATCAATAAATTATTAAAAATTTGCAATTTGACATGATTTTTGGTTTATTAAAAAATTGTTAGATTTTGACAAAAATGACACACAAATGATAATTTGAAATGAAATTAATGTATCATTGTTGAGTTTACATGTACATAAAAATCTTTATGAAGTCCACATAATCATTTTGTATATATCCTATGATTTTTTTATTCCATGGAACCACATCATGTTGAGGCATTTTATCTAGCAACTCTTATGTCATTGGCATTCATCTACATTTTCATACACATATGTTTATCAACAAATACATAATTACAATATTTGACCCCAAAAAAATTATTTCTATTATTTCGTGATGGAACTTCATACCTAGCTTCAAAGCTTCCATTTCAATAAACATGAGGACATTGGAAAATGTAACTAATGTTAGCTTTATTCCTTGCAATTTTATTTGCCTAAATATTGAAATAGCTTGTTACATACCTAGTTTGCATTTTAAATCAACAAGGTATCACATTTCATGAAATGGTATTTCAATTGAGACATTTTGTCAAATAGTTCTCTTGCCTCTGTGAGCATCACCTAGATGCAATGAGTGATAAGTGGACCATTCATTATCATGAGAGATGGGTTCTCGTGAACCACTACTCATGAAACATTGGTCAATGAGTTTGACTCGAAGACTACATGGTTGAACCCTGATAGCAATATCATAATTTGACACGCTATGGAAAATACCTCCTACTTATCAATTGATGAGCTAAAGGGGCTCTATAATGAATGGTTCATAAGGCACAACACTTGCTGAAGGTTTTACAAATGGGGTTACAAGCTAAGTGGGCTTAACCTTGGGGAAAACTATGTGATTAAGCGTGTTTGAGCTGGAGCAGTACTAGGATGGGTGACCTCCCGGGACAGCCCAGTGCTTCACCTCTATGAGCATCACCTAGATGCAATGAGTGCTAAGTGGACCATTCATTATCATGAGACATGAGTTCTCGTGAACCACTACTCATGAAACATGGGTCAATGAGTTTGAATCGAAGACTACACAGGTGAATCCTAGTAGCAATATCATAATTTGACACAATGTGGAAAATACCTCCTACTTATCAATTGATGAGCTAAAGGGGATCTATAATGAATGGTTCATAAGGCACAAAAATTGTTGAAGGTTTTGCAAATGGGGTTGCAAGCTAAGTGGGCTTAACCTTGGGGAAAACTATGTGGTTAAGCGTGCTTGAGCTGGAGTAGTACTGGGATGGGTGACCTCCCGGGATGACCCAGTGCTTCACCTCTGTGAGCATCACCTAGATGCAATGAGTGCTAAGTGGACCATTCATTGTCATGAGACATGGGTTCTCGTGAACCACTACTCATGAAACATGGGTCAATGAGTTTGACTTGAAGACTACACAGTTGAATCCTAATAGCAATATCATAATTTGACACGTTGTGGAAAATACCTCCTACTTATCAATTGATGAGTTAAAGGGGCTCTATAATGAATGGTTCATAAGGCACAACACTTGCTGAAGGTTTTGCAAATGGGGTTGCAAGCTAAGTGGGCTTAACCTTGGGGAAAACTCTGTGGTTAAGCGTGATTGAGCTGGAGCAGTATTGGGATGGGTGACCTCCCAGGACGGCCCAGTGCTTCACCTCTGTGAGCATCACCTAGATGCAATGAGTGCTAAGTGGACCATTCATTATCATGAGAGATGGGTTCTCATGAACCACTACTCATGAAACATGGGTCAATGAGTTTGACTTGAAGACTACATGGTTGAATCCTGATAGCAATATCATAGTTATCTTGCATGTTAAGGCTTCAACATTTTGCATATGTGAGTTTACATTTCGTTGAGAGATTTGGCTCCACTTTAACCAATTGTTTGTGATTGATTTTTTTTATTTCATGTTTAATTTATGATCATTTCAATTGCACTTCTTAGAGGCATTCTACCAAATGGCTCACTAGTATTGAAGCATTAATTTGGTTCACACACAAATTACTACGTACAACTCTTTGAACATTTTACTTGGAAACTCCTTCAAGCATCATGTTAAATATGCCCACAACAATAAAAGTAGGTGATATTATAAAATTTATATCAATTGATATATAATTGATCAATTGAACAAGGTTTACATTTAAATTGAGTTATCATTTATTACTTAGGCACAAATCTATAACTCTATGGAAATCAATATATTACTAAAATAGCTAATTGTGAACTACATTTTTTCTTGTATTTTCATATTTGTTCTCTACAGGTTATACCATATAGTATACTATGACTACTAACCCTCTCTTCAATTTTCACAAATAAATCTCTTCACCACTTAAATATAAGATAGCTACAAATACAAATCTATGCAAAGTCAATATGAGTAGATGACTCAAAGTATCTAGGTGGTACATAAAGATATAAGGATATGATAGAGTCCTTACTTAGACCATGAGTGTTTTTTTTTTAATGTTTTTAGTGATTCATGTTTTTGGATCTATCTTGCAAGTGAATACTTTCAACAAGACATGCTCTTCATTTATGAAATATGAACTTCATTGCATGGTTCATAAGTGGGGAATTTTAGTAGCATAGGAAATTTATAACAAATGGATGGCCCTGGGTAGCCCATGTAATTTTTAAAAAAATAGCACATGTCTTTCTAATATCAAGCCTTCTTAAAATTCTTAAAATTTATTGTTTGATTCAATTGTATGTAGGTTATTGCCACTACACTTCATTGCACACACGTGATGCCAAATGTAACAATCACTTCACCAGTTTTTTCAAGTTCCATCAATTAGGCTAGTTAATGGGTAGGATGAACTATAGTTTAGTTATGACCCTTGGTCTTTTCAAAATTATTAGACAAGATTAGGGAGAGGAAGGAGCATAAATCAAACCACTTCAAAATAGGAGTAGTTGTGGGCTCGTTGGTTTACTTTAGACACCTAGTTCCTATGGAGAGAAATCATTCACTACACAAATCAAAGGCAATTGACTATCTACCCAATATTGTTTTGTGTGTTTTGAAATGGAAGAGATCTACAACTCTATGGAAATTGATATATGCTAATAGTCAACTTATTATCCTATTTATACCATTTTCTTAGCTTCGCATAATAACAAATATAGGGTAGAGGGTAACATGATTCTTCAAATTGGCTACTATATAACAGGTTGTGTTGCAAGAATTATTTCCATTCTTAGCATTTTTTACATTATAATGCATATATTTTTATAATTAGAAAACTCTTTTAATGTCTTACCAAAATAAACATTATTAATAATATCAAAATTTTATACACATGTACGTAAAATAACATAAATAAGAAATATATTGTAATAGTTTCTCTTGCAAAGGATTAAACGTCATGTGGACTACAAGGACTATAAAATATACACAAAATGGATCTACATTGAAAATATTGCAATAAAATTCAAGAAAATACAATTGGTAGATGCAAAGATGAATAAATGTGAAATCATGGACCATAAAGGTTTTAGAAACTTCCAAGAAAATGCAATTGGTAGATGCAAAGACAAATTACACAACCTTCACCAAAATCCTTGTTGGTACAAGTCCTAATATGGGAGATTTCAAACAAGGTATGGACATCCATCAAAGTATAATATGAAGACACTTTTTCTCAAATGTTGTGGTTGTAGATGCCCTTTTGAAATATATGCAAAGTGTGAGGATAGAAAAAGCATATGAACTATTTGACACAATGCCTCAAAGAGTTGTGATCTAATGGATGCACTCTAATTAGACATGTTGCATCACCACCCTCATAAAAATCTCTCAGTTTGTTAGTGTCTATTATGTTGTATCCAATTTGAAACTCAATTATGATACATTAATTTCATTTCAAATTGCCATTTGTATGCATCAAGTTTGTTAAAATTCAAAATGTTCAATCTCTAATAAAATCATAGATATTTAATTTATCCTCAACATGATCAATGATTTTATTAGAAATTGATCATTTTGAATTTTAATTAATATACAACTCTATGAAAATCTACATATGGTCGAAATAACTAATCATGAACTATATTTTTTTTTTATATTTTCATCTTTGTTCTCTATATGTTGTACCATATATTATGATATGACTACTAACCCTCTCTTCAATTTTCACAAATAAATCTCTTCACCACTTAAATATAAGATAGCTAAAATATATTCCAAGTCAATAAGAGTGGATGGCTCAAAGTATCTAGGTGGTAGGTAAGGATATAAAGATATGGTTGAGCCCTTGCTTAGGTCATGAGGGTTTTTACTATATAATTCATGATTTTGGGTCTATCTTACAAATGAATACTTTTAAGAAGACACACTCTTCTCTTCATTGCATGCTTCATAAGTGTGGAATTTTAGTAGTATAGGAAACTTATAACAAATGGGTAGGCCTAGGTAGCCCATGTCTAATTTTTAAAAATAACACATTTCTTTCTAATAACAATCCTTCTAAAATTTTAAATATAGTGTTTGATTCAACTATAGGTAGGTTGTTTCTACCACTCTTCATTCTACATACATGATGCCAAATGTAGCAATCACTTCACCACTTTTGTCAAGTTTCATCAACCAAGCTAGTTCAATGGGTTGAAGTGTAGACATTGGGAACTATGAAAGGTAAGAGAAGATAGAGGAGAATGCCTAAGAGATATTTTTAATAATGTGGATGAATGCTAATGGGTATAAGATCTAGTATATATGCTTCAATACTAGTCTCTAACACTCACTAACTTGATGCTCAAAGGAGTTGCCAAATAAAATGTTCAAAGAGTTGTACATAGTAATTTGTGTGTGATCCAAATTAGTGCTTCAATACTAGTGAGTTGCTTGGTAGAGTGCCTCTAATAAGTGCAATTGCAATGATCACAAATTAAACATGAAATAGAAAAAAATCAATCATAGGCAATTGGTTAACATGGAGCCAAATCCCTCAATGAAATGTAAACTCACATTTGCAAAATGTTGAAGCCTTAACAAGGCACACAAACTATTTGACAAAATGCCTCAATTGAAATGGCATTTTATGAAATGCACGATACCTTGTAGATTAAAATATAAACTAGTGTAAGAAGCTATCACAATATTTAGGCAAATGAAATTGCAAGGTGTGACATTTATCAATGTCCTCATGTTTACTAAAATGGAAAATTTAAGATTGGGTATAGGGATCTATTAAGAAATAATACAAATCATTTTTTTGGTATCAAATATTGTAATTATGTGTTTGCTGATAAACATGTATGAAAATGTGGATGAATGTCAATGGTATAGGAGTTGCTAGATAAAATGCCTTAACATGATGTGGTTTCATGGAATACAAAATTCATTGGATATGTACATAATAGTTATGTTGACGATGTCATAGAGATTTTTATGAACATGTAAACTCAATTGTGATACATTAATATCATCAAATTATTATTTTTTGTGTTAAACTTTCAAAATCCAACAAATTTTAATAAAACTATAAATCACGTTATCAAAATCTAAAACATTATAATTTATTGATCACTTTTAATTTTAAATAATTAATAACAATCAATAATTTATTATTGATTATTATTTAATAATTTTAATTAAAATTATTATTTAGAATTATTTTTTAATAAATAATTTATTATTAATTTTTTTATTTTTTTAAATAATTATTGATTGCTGACTATTAAAAAATATGTTGAAAAAAAATCAATTAAAATTTAAAAGTTGTTTTTAATTATTTTTAATAATACAAATTATTAATAATTTATCATTACCTTAAAAATTAAAAACTAAAAATACTTCTCTTAAAAATCAATTTGTTCTTAAAAATTAAAAACTAAAAATACATCTCTCACAAATCAATTTTGATATGTTTCAATTGTTGATTCATATGTTGAAAGGGATTGTGCATGTACAACATGCTTTACACATATTATAACTGCCTTCTTCCTTGTGATTTGTCACCCAACACATGTGGGATTAAAAACCAAACACTTCCTTCAAAGGCTTAGTCCTACTTTCTTATCCCGAACACTTTCTCACTCATTCCTGAATTATTTATTGGAAGAATTTGAATCATAAGCACCGGCCTGGGGCTACTTTGTTGTCTCAGGCAACCAATCAAATAAGCATAGTTGGGGCCGCTCACTACTTGCTATAGCTAAACTCCTCGTCAGCAGATAAAAAATAGAGATAACGACAAATAAAATTGTAGACACAAGCCGAAACGGAAATAGAAAAGACAAATTTGAAAATGGAAGTGAGAAAGTGCACCACTGGTTTAAAGGAGCTGTGGGCTCGGGCACCTAAGCAGTGTACCCTTAGAGTGTGTCGGTTAAGCCCAACCTCTTGGTTTGGTGGGGCGCATGGACATAATAATGCTAACCTTTTTAATCCAACTAATAGACTAACCTAATAACTAATCCTAAAAATTTAGCTCCACTAATGAAGGCTAAAAGAGTAGTAACATACTGAAATGATAGAGAACAACTAGCCTCACGTGGTGGGGATCTAATGGAACAACCAATAGACTATCCCTACAGGTGGTCACATTGAGGCTATATGAAGCGGCGAGAGCTTTATTTTATCCATAGAGCCCACGAACCAAATAGTTAACCCATGGTATTGATGCCTATGATGTCATGGTTGTCTAGCATCCACTAAGTTGGAGGAAAATTATGTTGAATATTTTGGGAAGGTACTGGGAAACTTATAGTTTTGATTGATCGTCTCTTGTCACTACATGTAACTAGAATGAAAGCTAACTCGAATTGCATGACATGGCTGCACAAACAATTTTTAAGCAGGGAAGCCAGTTGCCAGCCCTTCTTGTGGACCCTCCATGGCCTTTCTTTTTGGCTCCCAGAGGGTTTTGTAGAGAGGGTTGGGAAGAGGGGTGTTGTTGTGAGAAGATGGATCTCACAAAGGGAGACACTAGTCCATCCTACTGTTGGAGGCTTTATGACCCATTATGGGTGGAATTCTCAGACGGAAGAAATGAGTAATGGATTGTTTTTATAGTTTCACATATACAATTTGATCAGTGTCATAGTGTAAGGTTGGTTGTAGAGGAATTAAAAAAAAAAGTGTTGAAGTTGGGTGAGGAAACAATAGGGTTTCTTGAAGAGAGGATATTTCCAACAATGCCTTTCTCAATCTAGGCATACATGGATCTCTTGCCTATTTACCTCAAATCCTCCAAGATGATCTATATACATTTTCCCTTAATATTACCATTTGAAAAAATTTCTTTACATCCACTTGATATAAAGACCAACAAAAATAAGATGCAAGGGACAAAATTTCTCTAATAGAAATGTATCTTACAATTGGAGCAAAGGTCTCATCATAATTAACTCCCTCTCTCTAAGAGAGCCCTCATGCAGTGAATCTAAATTTATAATTATTTATTTCATCTATTGCAAGCTTCACCTTGTATAACTAATTGGAATCAATAAGAAAAATCCATACAATCTTAGCACAATCTCCTAAACATAGTTATCCAATTACACTCCTCTATCATGGCACCCTACCATATTTGCTCTAAATTTTCCTCTTTCATATTAGAAGGTTTTACATCAATGATGGAAGGCATAAAATCAACATAATTCAATGATTTAGACCCAAATTCAAATCCCAAAGAGACACCTAATATGGAATTTTAAGTTATGACTCATCGTCCAAATGTGATTGCTAAAAAAAACTCAAACTTACAACCATTACTAGATATATTACCAACTTATAAATAAATTGTATCTGATTTTTTATTAAATATATAAATTTATTATTATCTCTTCACTCACCTGCACGCATGCCTTTGACTTGTATTACAACTCTATAAATGGTCAAAGAAATTATGAAGCATGGGCCAAGTTCGAATGAAAGAGCATCGACACACCTATTATTTAGGTTGGATGAGTTGAAATCATGGGCTAAGATTTAATCATAGCCTAACTCCCCCAATGGTTTAGAAAATATAAGAAACAATTACTTACATGTAATCTCCATCATTGACAATGAAGGAAGCGGGCAATGACAACTAGCATCCATTGGCCATTGTCTTTACACTTCACCTTCTTTTTCAAGGGTAATTCACCATTGTTGCATAATCATGTGACCACATGAATTACATCTTTTGTAATGTTGTAGGATTTTTCCATCTACATGAAGTCATCATGGATACAATTTAGAATTATGTGAACCTAGCCATGTTTTGTTGTAAAGTTGGGAAAATATTTTCACGTATCTAACTTGAAGTTGGGGATTTTTCGATATCATAGGAGGTTGTCTTCGAGGCCCAACTTCAAAATTGTTTTCCTACTAATCATTTTATAGTAATCGTCTACTATATAAAATTATATGCTCCTAAAGTATTTACTGATATGAACACCATAAAATTAGGACCTTACTACTAACATGGAACTATTAATTGTAGAATATTCTCTCTTGGTTAGCTTTAAAATAGGTCATTTTTACATATGTCTTGGCATACAATATGAACAAATTTGTAAAGTGCTAAAAAACTACTATTTATTTACCATCAATTTCAAAGTTGTTTTGTATATTACTATCGCACATACTATTGTATATAAGAGTTATAGTTGAATTATAATTCATTAAACTCTTAAAATCTTATAGAAAACACGATTATTAATATAGAACAAAATTTATTGAAGATAAATGTCATTGAATAAATAACTTGCTAAATTGTGTAATGATTAAATTATATTGAGAAATCTCAAAATAGTGTATAGGTTACATGGGACTAAATCCACACCCTCATCTAGAGGTCTTAATGTATTTTTAAATTTTTTGAACAAAAGCAAACCTCAAGACAAAGTCATTACTTCTTTTGACAAAGATTGGTGTACTATTACTCCCTTTTATGTGTCTAAGCCTTCTTTATTCTTTAACTCTTTAACTCTTCAAATAACAGAAACACATATTTAATATAAATAAGTGGATTGGAATCCTACACGAAAGTTGTTTTGTTTGAGCACATAAGATGCTTGTGGTGAACTCTCCTAGGAGATACATATGGGGTACATTACTCTTAAAGAGGGAGAATGCTAATGCATGACATGGAGTACATGTCTACCTTATTATCAATAAATACTTAGTGTTTGAGTTCCTTGCCTTTGACCTTGAGGAGGTGCAAGAGCTTAATAAATTGAATTATACACTCATCTTGAGATCCTCCATCCTTCAATATATTGTCCTTGAACATTTGACCAATTTCCCTTGCCTTGGCCCTCATCTCTCTCCCTTCGTCTCCTGTAATCATCCTCACAGCTCTGCAAATCTCCTCCTTATGAAGAACTCCATCCTTTCCTCGGTCAACTTCAACCCCTGCCTTTAATTCCTCTACAACTAACCTTGCATTATGACTCTGATCAAACTGCACAGGTGAAGCTATAACTGGCAATCCCTTACTCATTACTTCCATCAGAGAGTTCCACCCACAATGAGTCATAAAAGCTCCAAGGGCAGGATGGGCCAATATCTCCCATTGCGGAACCCATCCTCTCACCACAACACCCGTGTTGCCAATCCTCTCTAGAAAGCCCTCTGGAAGCCAAAAAGAAAGGCTGCGTACGGCCCACAAGAAGGGCTGCCAGCTCGCTTCCAATCCCAGCGCCAGCTCAGTAATCTCTTCCCTGCTTAAAGTGCACTGACTCCCAAAGGATACGTAGATAACAGAGCCTGGCGACTGCTTGTCCAGCCATGTAATGCAATCCGAGTCGGCCTTTCTTTGGGGCGTAGACAAGAGAGGGCCAAGGGGAACAACTGGTTTTCCAGTCACCTTCCCAAAATACTCGATATACTTGCCCTCCAGCTCAGCGGACGCTTTGATAGCCACGGCGTCACAGGCGTCAATACCACGGAAGGTGCGCTCGGGATGACTGACAGCACCTGGTTCTGGGGGTCTGTGGACAAATAAAGTCCTCGCTGCTTCATACGCCTTCAATGTGACCACCCGCGAGGGGTGGTCGCTTGGCTGTTCCATCAGATCCTCCGCCCTAAGTCCACTCCCGAACTGCCGCCAAACGGGATGCATAGCCCAGCTGATAAAAGCGGCGCCAAATGTAGAGAAATTGATAGAAGCTGCGCCAATTTTAGAGGCGGCTGTCCCCGCCCACCACTGCAGGAAGTCGAAGATCACGCAGTCCGGACGAATTTCCGCCAAAAGCTTTTCGAACGGGGCTTCTAATGCATCCAGGGCTCTGTCAAACAGAGGGGTCAAATGCATTGGGAGGTCTGAGAGGCTCTCTATCTCTGGTGGAAGCCCCGCTACTTTTGGCAGCGGTAGCTGCAATAGCTGAATGCTTGGGGCCTGGCGGCTTGCAAACAGGGGCTTGATCTTTGCTATATTGAGCGGTGTCGAAAAGAAGGAAACTTTAGTGCCTTGCTCTGCAAGCCTGATGGAGAGCTCTGCGTAAGCGGAGATGTGACCGTGGGCTAACGCAGGGAACATCAGGACGTGCAGCGGCTCATTGCCATTATTTTGATAACCCTCCTTCTCCATTGCGCAGCAACGCAGGAAATTGTATTCTTGACACTGAATAGCTTAAGAGTATATATGCACAAATTAAGGGAAGAGAATACGCCACGTGAGGCTCAAATATCTGCCATTTCAGTGTTTATTGACTTACTCCAAGGGAAGAGAATACGCCACGTGAGGCTCAAATATCTGCCATTTCAGTGTTTATTGACTTACTCCAAGGGAAGAGAATACGCCACGTGAGGCTCAAGTATCTGCCATTTCAGTGTTTATTGACTTACTCCATCAAGTTTCGTTAGTGGGGCTCAAACTGGCTGGGTTAGAAAGCTACCATTCCCTTATACTACATCAAACAAACGTGGTAAAGAAAAAATGAAGAGAGTTTTGCACGAAAAATATTACAAAACCCTACCAGAGAAGATTTTTTTAAATGCAACGAGGCTAAACCAATCTCCCGACAGCGGCTTCAATCCATTCACAATAAACGAGAAATAGATTAACTAGCAATCGCACCTTGGTGTGCAATGGGTACGCCGAAGAGTTGTGGAAAGTCAATTAGGAAAATATTAGGTCTATTTTTTGCAAACATTTTGCAATACATGAGTTCAATTGGCAGGCCATTTAGAAAATGATGTTTTTGCAACAAAGTTTTCAATGGAGAAGTGATAGCTTCAAATCAACTATGCATCCTTTTATAGGGATCCAAACATGACCAAAACAAACCTCTAAATGAGGAAGATAATTAAGCTCCATTACCAATAGGCTCATGTTATGTTGCAATAGAGAGAGGGAGAGATATAGATAGAAAGAGGGAGAGATGGAGGGGGGAAGAGTGAGAGAGAGGGGGGTAAGGTGATAGAGGAAAAAATATAGTGAGACTTAAAGAACAAAGCGAGAGGACTTGACAAAGCGAGAGGACTTGAAAAAGAGAGGAATATACAAAGAGGGGAGAGGTAGAGAGAAAGAGAGAGAGAGAGAAAAGAGAGATAAAAGGAAATAGATTTCGAGAGAAGAGAGATTAATAGTTAAAATTGCATCTATAACATCTAAAAAAATCTCCTTCCTTTATGTTGTGATAGATTCCAAACCCTATTATAGAGCTCCTATACCAACATTTGATATGTCATTCACAATTGTACTAATTGAGATGGTGGAATTTCTATAGGAGAGAGGGCCAAGGGAGGAGAACACTTGGGAATTTCATAGGGCATGTCATTTTTCGTTGAATATGTACTAAGTTATAACATGTTTGTTGGTTTGAATCCATTGTGATTCACCCACTATATATTTTTTAAACTTCTCTTGTTTACACTATTTTTACACTTTTGGGAGTCTTAAATTACATTATGCTATTATTTTCCTTGTACCCATTCCCATCCATGCAGTGCTAGAGAAGTGATGCAAGACAATGAGAGCATTCTCATCCATTCATAAAAACATTGCACAAAGGAGACATTGGATTCGGTGAAGCGTAGTTGGTAGGCACAATGCAAGGATCGCACTTAAAGTCCGTGTGAATGAAGCCTTTCACTTTTGTATAGACCTAAAAGGCTATATCAATTGTGATTGAGGAAACATGGGAAAAAGTGCATGTTAAGGCTATGGAAATTACACCATTTTGGTTGTGAAAGTTGGTGAAAGAATTCCTCTAGATGGCCTTGTGATATATGGTACAAGTTCTATACATGAGAGTAGCTTGACAAGTGAGTTTGTACCTATGGAAAAAGAAATGGGTTAGGCGATGTGAGGCGGCACTACAAATATTTCCCTGATTTGAAGATTTTGTTTCATTCATGTTTGGATCCTTGTAAATGGATGCATATTACTTCTTCATTGAGACATTTATTGCACAAATGTACCCAAACTATAGACCATTTTCATTTCAAAGTATTTCAAACTATAGTATATTAATATTATTGTACAAAGAAAATTCTTAATATAGAAAACTATGGGGTGAAATAATTAAATTGATGTGTTAACATCCTTTATTTCTTATATTATTAAGATAAGCAAGTTGTGTACTCTGTTCTTAAGATCATATTTGTATACATGCTCTAGAAGTGCACATGTACAGATTTATATGGATATCAATCAAAGAAGAATTTCGGACCAATTTTACACATAATCCTTTCAAGCCCTAAAGTAAAGATAAGTACATTATAACTTCAATGTGTACATGTTGTATCAAGGAGAATATATACACGTATATGTTCATATAAGCCTATGCTATATGCCTATCAATAAAATGTGTATTTGGAAACTAAACTTACTATGATTTCTATCAAACTAAGCAGTCTAAACTAACTATAGGACCTTCTATAGGACCCAATGTGTGTGCACACATGTAGATGCAGTTTTAAAATTTAAATCAAATAGGTATTCAAAAAGTAGTTCTATTATCCTTTCATGATGCTTTAAGATGGATGTCCATACTGTGTTGCAAACTTCCATTCTAGCACAGGCAGGGAGGAAACTGGCAAAGGTTGTGGAATTTCACTTTACACCTACCAACTGCATATACTTGAAAGTTTCTAAAGCCTTTTGAACAAATCCATTTTGTACATATCTTGCAATCAGTGCAGTCCATGAGATGATATCTTTTTAGGCATTTTGTTAAACAGTTCACGTGCCTTGTTAATGCTTCCACTTTTTTGCATGCATGTCTACTAGGACAGTTGCGACTATAATATCTGACAAAGTTCCTCTATCCTTTATGCTTCGATGGATGTCCATATTGTTCCAAAGCTCCCATTTTGGGATGGGCAGGGAGGATGGGCAGGGAGGGCAGGGAGGATGCTAGTAAAGGTTGAGGAATTTTGCTTTAAACCTGACAATTACATTTGCTTGGAAATTTCTAAAGCCTTTTTAGCAAATCCATTTTGTGCATATCCGAGACTACATCTCTTTGAGTCACCTTGTCAAACACTTCATGTGCCTTGTCTATGCTTCCACATTTTGCATACATGTCTACTGGGGAAGTTGCAACTACAACATCTGAAAAAACTCCTCTATCCTTTATGATTTGATGGATGTCCATACCCTGTTCCAAAGCCCCCATTTTTGCACAGGCAGGGAGTTTGGATTTACACCTGGCAATTGCATTTGCTTGAAAGTTTCTGAAGCTTTGGGCATCTTTTGATTCAGAATAGCATTTATCTAAGCACAGTAACCTGCAGGCTTGACGCAGAAGAATGAGACATGGATGACCTGTTCGGTGCACACGACCTACAAATACCAGTTCCACTCCATTGGCATTTCAGACCGGGGATATGGAAGGAACGAATAATAAATGAGTTTAAAAGTCCTACATTTCAACTCGACATCTGCTGAAACCTGAATTTAGGTGCTCACTTGGAAAACAAATTACGAATTACATTTGAAAGGGACAGGTTTCCTCCTCCGGTGCGCTAGGACCGGCTGGGGTTGAGACTTATCAGGTCTCTTCCACCGAATGCATGTCCAAGACTCCATCGTTGGCCAACTTTTGTGAGAGTCCGCTCACCTTTCCTACAACCTCAATGGCTCCTTCAATCTTCCTTTCATCTGAATTCTGAGCCCAATGCCTTGTGTATTTTACTATCACGTCCGGGGCTTCTAACAGAAAAGAAATAATGATATGGCCCACCAATGCGCGGAGCATTTCACCCAACCCAACTCGTTGGTAGAACGACATTCCTTCAGTCTGGTGAAGGCAGTGTCGTACACACTTGGAATGTAGTGCGTAAGGTCTTCAACCAAGTTGTTTACTTTCTCCCGCTCTTATGTTGTGAGCTCGCTCTCTACTATCTCTCGCTCATTCAACTCTCTCTCCTCGAGCATTACTACTTCAGACTGTATAATGCTGAGGAAGCCATGGAAATTAAATGTGCCAAAGATGTTGAGGGGGTACACGACTATGTTGGCAGGGAGGGTGCTAGCAAAGGTTGCGGAATTTGACTTTAAACCTTACAATTGGATTTGCTCGGAAATTTCTAAACGCATGCTTCCTGCACATCGCGCACTGCAGCTTGTTCCACTATGTTACGAACCAGAAATCTCTTCACGGCTTTATCCTTAGGGCAACATTTGCCGCAGTTGGAGCAACGAATGAAGTTAACATGGCCACGCCCGTGCTTGTTACGCCCTCCGTTCCTCCTTTTGAACGTCATCGCTTCAGAAACCCTGATCTGCCTCCTTTGCTCGTCGCTTCAGAAACCCTGATTTGCCTCCTCTCTTCAACTCTTGTGCCTTTAGAATGAGGGGCTCACGATAGTTAATAAAGGATTCATTTAAATAAATCCTGACAGAAAAACACGTTTTCTGAGCATAGAGGATGGGTGAGCCGATTCAGAAAACAGCGCTGGCATTTAGCAGTACGATGTCCACTAGTTTGGTGTCTGCCGATTCCAAAAATAACGCACAGGCTTCTGTTAGTGAGAAAGAAGATGACATGCAAGTCGTAATGAAAATGCAGGCGCTCGAGTTGGAGAAATATCAACAGGAAGTCGGTGATCATGAGCAGGCGGCAGCGGAAATGCGCCGCTTCTCGGAAGAAATCCACAGGCGAAACCATGACGCCCAATTCACTCGAAGTATTCAAGACATGCCAGATGATCAATGGGAGGACGCGGGAGATGACTGCACCATTACTGTGAAAGATAATATCTAAGCGAAGGTGTCAAGAAGTAAATGAGGTCAAAAAGCAGTGGAAAACAATCGAGGGACAAAACAGGTTCAATCGTCTCCCAGACGATACCGGCCGTTGATCATCCTTTTAAGCTTGGTCCTTTTCAAATAGGAAACGCCTTCGGCAATCAAGAATAAAGAATGACATGAATGTACAAAAGATAACAGAGCCCATACACTACTCTACTTAAAAGCACTATAGGTGTACGTCATATCTAGGTGTATTCAATTTTGCAGCAACTAACAGGATCGAGCTGGAGCCGGAAGCCCCACCACCAGCCTTTGCACCGTACAGGAGGAGCTGAGGAGGCAGCTCAAAGACTTGATCGACGCAGGATAGTCATCCGACCCGAGCATAGGGAGAGGAGATAGAGCACCGTTCGGTGAGAGGAGATAGAGCACCGTTCGGTGCGGAAACCAATAGCGGCGGGAAACGAGTATGCGAGGCAATGCAAACATTAATTAGTCTGCAGGCGTGACAGAAGGAATGTCTGGCGGTTTTAAACAACAATCAACGGTTGCCATTGAACGATATGTCAAACATGCCTTCTCTGCGCTTTTAGACCGTTGAAGGAGAAAATGAGCTTAGAAAGCTCATATAGGACACGCCTTCGGCGTAAATATATCGGAGTTTTAAAGCTACTGGATTCTTGGGCTCCAGACAAGAATTTTGCAGCCTTTAATGAAAATATTGGTTGGGAGTTAAACAGTGTAAGACAGGCTTACTAAATGAATATTTGTGGATTGGCGAGTCTAAAAAAAACCTATCGACTCATTAAGAGGAGTAATTGAAACTACCAGTCAAGACTCAACGCCACGTGAGGCTCCCATATCTGCCATTTCAGTGTTTGTTGGGTTACTCCATCATGTTTCGTAAGTGGGGTTCAAACTGGCTGGGTTATAAAGCCAAGCCGTACCATGCCCTACATCAAATCAAGACTATTTTACTTAGGAGAGAGGAGAGAGGATTCAGTAGTTGTGCATCCTAATTTTGCACTTTTAATTATTCAACAGCTTATATGGCAAGTCTGTTGCTTATAACTTTCATTTCAGGGCCACATCATCAAATAAGATGCCACATCAGCATGCTTTTTGTCAAGGTGTCCAAAAATACCCAAAAAAAAGTGAGATCAATATTTGTGCATTCACATCATGGGCAGTTGAGCACTAATGTGGCATCACATGATTGGTTGTTTTTTAGATCAAAGGAATACATTTTGTTTAATTATGGGTTGTCAAGTCACAACTATTGGACATTATATAAACAACTACTATCACAACTATTGAAACATGCTCAACTATTGGGTCCTCTCCCCTAGTCACCTTCTTACACTTGTTTTCAACTGTTTTGCTTATTCTAGATACTAGTGTTTTAGACATGGTTATGTATGGTAGTGTTTGGAATTCAAAATCTATTTTTCTCCTATAATTGTTAACTTGCCTTTAATAGCAAGAAATAGTAAGATTTTTTATTTTTTTTCTCAATATATAAAGTCTAGTCCTATACCCTAGGTCAACGGAGCAAGCCACTAGCACACTTTTTAACTAACCATGTTAGCCATTCACACTACGAAGTGGGAGTCGAACCTAAGACTTCAAGGGAGCAAACCCCAAGCCCCAGCCAACTCCACTACAAGTGGTGGCTACAGTAAGATATGTTTATAAAAAATGTTTTTTTAATGGAAATGAACATAATTTAGGTGCATGAAGTATAATTCATTAAGAAAGAGTAACATATGTGTAAATTAGGACATCATAAACACTTAAGAATAGTTAGATCTTTATTATCAAACTTCAAGTTTCACACACTCAAGCATGACCAATTTAGTTATAATGTAGTTTTCTTATTCATTTAAAATCTGAAGTCAATAACTATAACAATATTTAATTCAATATTTTAGATTTTTGGAAAACAAGAAAACTACAACATAGGTGATGACATTATTCATTTTAGATAAAAGCACAAAGCGAGAACAATGGAAGACAGATCATATTTGATTCAACGGTTGAAGTAGAAGTGGATGGTAGAAGAGGAGAGATCTAGACTTATGACTATTGGCGTGTCTAATTTGATGGGGTCCCATCAATAATCCCACAATTTTGTTAGAAGTTGTTTAGTTGTGTCTAAATTTGTGCATTAGCGTCTTGTCCCACACAAACATGTCCTTTAAAACTTTTAAGGTCAAAACTTATAATTTGTAATATGTGGGAAAAGGGATATGAGTTAGCTATGTAGATCTATCGTTATCAAATTTATGGTCTATATTGACAACACAAATTGGATACATATGCTTAAATGTGTGAAACCTTAAATACATAAAATTTAAGTGTGATAATAAAGATTTAACAACTCTTAAATATTTATAATATGTATTACTATTAATTAATTATATATACTTAATATTTATTAAAATAAAAGTATTTGCAAGTCATGATGAAGAAGTAAAACTAGCTGTCGGTATTGGCATGGTGTGATGGTTTAAAGGTGGCATTGTTGTTCTTGCCACCAAGGTTCAAACCCCACTGGGGTGGTATTGTTGAATGGTTGTATTCCAGTTCATAGCTCCGGTTCAAAAGCGTTTACCCCTTGAATAAAAAAAGAAGTAAAACTAGCAAACGAATAGATAAGAAAAATAGAGTTTGAATTCAATAAACACTACCATGCATAATCATGTCTAAAACACTAATATCCATAATAAGCAAAGGAGTCAAAAACAAGTGTAAGAAGATAACTAGAAGTGATATGGTCTTGGTTTGGTGGGGTGCATGGACATAATAACGCTAACCTTTTTAATCCAACTAATAGACTAAACTAATAACTAATCCTAAAATTTGAGCTCAACTAATGAAGGCTAAAAGAGTAGTAACATACTGAAATGATAGAGAAGGACTTGCCTCACGTGGTGAGGATTTGATGGAATAACCAAGAGACTATCCCTACGGGTGGTCACATTGAGGCTATATGAAGTAGCGAGGGCTATATTTTATCCATAGAGCCCACGAACTAGATAGTTAACCCATGGTATTCATGCCTATGATGTCATGGTTGTCTAGCATCCACTGAGTTGGAGGAAAATTATGTTGAATATTTTGGGAAGGTACTGGGAAGCTTATAGTTTTGCTTGGCCCTCTCTTGTCACTACAGGTAACTAGAATGAAAGTTAACTCAAATTGCATGACATGGCTACACAAACAATTTTTAAGCAGGGAAGGTAATTGTCAACCCCTCTTGTGGACCTTCCATGGCCTTTCTTTTTGGCTTCCAGAGGGTTTTGTAGATAGGGTTGGGAAGAGGGGTGTTGTCGTGAGAGGATGGATCTCACAAAGGGAGACACTGGTCCATCCTACTTTTGGAGGCTTTATGACCCATTATAGGTGGAATTCTCAGACGAAAAAAATGAGTAATGGATTGTTTTTATAGTTTCACATATACAATTTGATCAATGTCACAATGTAAGGTTAGTTGTAGAGGAATTTAAAAAAAAAGTGTTGAAGTTGGGTGAGGAAACGATAGGGTTTCTTGAAGAGAGGATATTTCCAACAATGCCTTTTTCAATCCAGGCATGCATGGGTCTCTTGCCTATTTACCTCAAATCCTCCAGGATTATTTATATACATTTTCCCTCAATATTAACATTTGAAATTTTTTCTTTACATCCACCTAATATAAAGACCAACAAAAATAAGATGAAAGGCGCAAAAGTGCTTTGATAGAAATGTATCTTACAATTGGAGCAAATGTCTCACCATAATTAACTCCCTCTCTCTAAGAGAGCCCTCATTCAGTGAATCTAAATTTATAATTATTTATTTCATCTATTGCAAGCTTCACCTTGTATAACTAATTGGAATCACTAAGAAAAATCCATACAATCTTAGCACAATCTCCTAAACATAGTTATCCAATTACACTCTATCATGGCACCCTACCATATTTGCTCTAAGTTTACCTCTTCCATATTAGAATGTTTTGCATCAATGATGTAAGGCATCAAATCAACATAATTCAATGATTTAGACCCAAATTCAAATCCCAAAGAGACACCTAATATGGAATTTTAAGTTATGACTCTCATCGTCCAAATGTGATTCTAATGTGATTGCTAAAAAAACTCAAAAGTTTACAACCATTACCTAGATATATTACCAACATAAATAAATTGTATTTGATTTTTTATTAAATATATGAATTTATTATTATCTCTTCACTCACCTACACGCATGCCTTTGAATTGTATTACAACTCTATAAATGGTCAAAGAAATTATGAAGCATGGGCCAAGTTTGAATGAAAGAGCATCAACACGCCTATAATTTAGGTTGGATGAGTTGAAATCATGGGCTAAGATTTAATCACAACCTAACTCCCCCAATGGTTTAGAAAATATAAGAAACAATTACTTACATGCAATCTACAACATTGACATTTAAGGAAGTGGGCAGTGACTTAACTAGTAGCCATTGGCCATTGTCTTTACACTTCATCTTCTTCTTCAAGAGTAATTCACCATTGTTGCATAATCATGTGACCACATGAATTACATCTTTTGTAATGCTGTAGGATTTGTCCATCTACATGAAGTCATCATGGATACAATTTAGAATTATGTGAACCTACCCATGTTTTGTTGTGAAGTTGGGAAATTATTTTCATGTATCTAACTTAGGTTGGGGATTTTTTGATATCATAGGAGGTTTTCTTTGAGGCCCAACTTCAAAATTGTTTTCCTACTAATCATTTTTTAGAAATCGTCTACTATATAAAAATTGTACGCTCCTAAAGTATTTACCGATATAAACACCATAAAATTAGGACATGACTACTAACATGGAACTATTAATTGTAGAATATTATCTCTCGGTTAGCTTTAAAATAGGTCATTTTTACATATGCCTTGGCATACAATATGAACAAATTTGTAAAGTCTTAAAAAACTACTATGTATTTACCATCAATTTCAAAGTTGTTTTGTCTATTACTATTGCACATACTATTGTATATAAGACTTATAATTGAATTATAATTCATTAAACTCTTAAAATCTTATAGGAAACACGATTATTAATATAGAACAAAATTTATTGAAGATAAGTGTCATTGAATAAATAACTTGCTAAATTGTGTAATGATTGTATTATATTGAGAAATCTCAAAATAGTGTATACGTTACATGGGACTAAATCCACACCCTCATCTAAAGGTCTTGATGTATTTTTAAATTTTTTGAACAAAAGCAAACCTCAAGACAAAGTCATTACTTCTTTTGAAAAATATTGATGTACTATTACTCCCTTCTATGTATCTAAGCCTTCTTTATTCTTAATTCTTCAAATAACAGAAACATATATTTGATATAAATAAGTGGATTGAAATCCTACCCCAAAAGTTGTTTAGTTTGAGCACATAAGATGCTTGTGGTGAGCTCTCTTAGGAGATACATATGGGGTACATTACTCTTAAAGAGGGAGAATGCTAATACATGACATGGATAATTTGTCTACCTTATTTTCAACAAATACTTAATGTTTGATTTCCTTGCCTTTGACCTTGAGGAGGTGCAACAGCTTAATAAATTGAGTTATACACTTATCTTGAGATCCTCCATCCTTCAATATATTATCCTTGAACGTTTGACCAATTTCCCTTGCCTTGGCCCTCATCTCTCTCCCTTCATCTCTTGTAATCATCCTCACAGCTTTGCAAATCTCCCCCTTATGAAGAACTCCATCCTTTCCTCGCTCAACTTCAACCCCTGCCTTTAATTCCTCTACAACTAACCTTGCATTATGACTCTGATCAAACTGCACAGGTGAAGCTATAACTGGCAATCCCTTACTCATTACTTCCATCAGAGAATTCCACCCACAATGAGTCATAAAAGCTCCAAGGGCAGGATGGGCCAATATCTCCCATTGCGGAACCCATCCTCTCACCACAACACCCCTGTTGCCAATCCTCTCTAGAAAGCCCTCTGGAAGCCAAAAAGAAAGGCTGTGTACGGCCCACAAGAAGGGCTGCCAGCTCGCTTCCAATCCCAGCGCCAGCTCAGTAATCTCTTCCCTGCTTAAAGTGCACTGACTCCCAAAGGATACGTAGATAACAGAGCCTGGCGACTGCTTGTCCAGCCATGTAATGCAATCCGAGTCGGCCTTTCTTTGGGGCGGAGACAAGAGAGGGCCAAGGGGAACAACTGGTTTTCCAGTCACCTTCCCAAAATACTCGATATACTTGCCCTCCAGCTCAGCGCACGCTTTGATAGCCACGGCGTCACAGGCGTCAATACCACGGAAGGTGCGCTCGGGATAACTGATAGCACCTGGTTCTGGGGGTCTGTGGGCAAATAAAGTCCTCGCTGCTTCATACGCCTTCAATGTGACCACCCGCGAGGGGCAGTCGCTTGGCTGTTCCATCAGATCCTCCGCCCTAAGTCCACTCCCGAACTGCCGCCAAACGGGATGCATAGCCCAGCTGATAAAAGCAGCGCCAAATGTAGAGAAATTGATAGAAGCTGCGCCAATTTTAGAGGCGGCTGTCCCCGCCCACCACTGCATGAAGTCGAATATCACGCAGTCCGGACGAATTTCCGCCAAAAGCTTTTCGAACGGGGCTTCTAATGCATCTAGGGCTCTGTCAAACAGAGGAGTCAAATGCATTGGGAGGTCTGAGGCGTTCTCTATCTCTGGTGGAAGCCCCGCTACTTTTGGCAGCGGTAGCTGCAATAGCTGAATGCTTGGGACCTGCCGGCTTGCAAACAGGGGCTTGATCTTTGCTATATTGAGCTGTGTCGTAAAGAAGGAAACTTTAGTGCCTTGCTCTGCAAGCCTGATGGAGAGCTCTGCGTAAGCGGAGATGTGACCGTGGGCTAACGCAGGGAACATCAGGACGTGCAGCGGCTCATTGCCATTATTTTGATAACCCTCCTTCTCCATTGCGCAGCAACGCAGGAAAATGTATTCTTGACACTGAATAGCTTAAGAGTATATATGCACAAATTAAGGGAAGAGAATGCGCCACGTGAGGCTCAAATATCTGCCATTTCAGTGTTTATTGACTTACTCCATCAAGTTTCGTTAGTGGGGCTCAAACTGGCTGGGTTAAAAAGCTACCATTCCCTTATACTACATCAAACAAACGTGGTAAAGAAAAAATGAACAGAGTTTGCATGAAAAATATTACAAAACCCTACCAGAGAAGATTTTTTTTAAATGCAACGAGCCTAAACCAATCTCCTTACAGCGGCTTCAATCCATTCACAATAAACGAGAAATAGATTAAAATATATCGGGTTTTAAAGCTATCGGATTCTTACGCTCCAGACAAGAATTTTGCAGCCTTTTAACGAAAATATTGGTTGGGAGTTAAACGGTGTAAGACAGGCTTACTGAATATTTGTGGATTGGCGAGTCTAAAAAAAGCCTATCGACTAATTAAGAGGAGTAATTGAAACTACCAGTCAAGACTCACGCCACGTGAGGCTCACATATCTGCCATTTCAGTGTTGGGTTACTCCATGTTTCGTAAGTGGGGTTCAAACTGGCTGGCTTTCATGTTTCGTAAGTGGGGTTCAAACTGGCTGGGTTATAAAGCCAAGCCGTACCATGCCCTATACCACATCAAATCAAGACCATGTCATTTAGGAGAGAGGATTCACTAGTTGTGCATCCTAACTTTGCGATTTTAATTATTCTACATGGAAATTTTAAATCACTCCCAATTTTTTTTACAGGAGCTTATTTGGCAAGTCCCCTGCTTATAACTTTCGTTTCAGGGCCACATCATCAAATAAGATGCCACATCAGCATACTTTTTGTCAAGGTGTCCAAAAAGACCCCCAAAAAAGTGAGATCAATACTTGTGCATTCACATCATGGGCAGTTGAGCACTAATGTGGCATCACATGATTGGTTGCTTTTTAGATCAAAGGAATACATTTTGTTTAATTATGGGTTGTCAAGTCACAACTATTGGACATTATATAAACAACTACTATCACAACTATTGAAACATGCTCAACTAGTGGGTCCTCTCCCCTAGTCACCTTCTTACACTTGTTTTCGACTCTTTTGCATATTCTAGATGCTAGTGTTTTAGACATGGTTATGTATGGTAGTGTTTGGAATTCAAAATCTATTTTTCTCCTATAATTGTTAACTTGCCTTCAATAGCAAGAAACGGTAAGATTTTTTTTTTTTCTTAATATATAAAGTCTAGTCCTATACCCTGGGTCAACAGAGCAAGCCACTAGCACACTTTTTAACCGACCCCGTTAGCCATTCACACTATGAAGTGGGTGTCAAACCTGAGACTTCGAGGGAGCAAACCCTAAGCCCTAGCCAACTCGACTACAAGTGGTGGCTACGGTAAGATATGTTTATAAAAAAAGTTTTTTTTAATGGAAATGAACATAATTTAGGTGCATGAAGTATAATTCATTAAGAAAGAGTAACATATGTGTAAATTAGGACATCATAAACACTTAAGAATAGTTAGATCTTTATTATCAAACTTCAAGTTTCACACACTCAAGCATGTCCAATTTTTGTTGTTAATATAGACCATGGTTTTTGATAAAGGTAAATCTCCTACACAACTAATAGACACCCCTTTTCTCACACATTGCAAATTCTAATTTTTGACTACAAAAGTTTTAAAAGACGTCTTTGTGTGAAACAAGACACCAACACACAAATTTAGACACAACTACACAACTTCAAACAAAATTGTGAGATTTTTTATGTGACCTCATCAAATCAAACATGACTATAGTCATTAGTATCCCTAACAATACTAGACTAGAACACAAAATCTCTCAATCCAAACCTAACAACTCAAAACCTCATCGTGTTTCCTCTTCTACCATCTACTTTTGCTTCAACCATTGAATCAAGCATGATCTCTCTCCTATTGTTCTCGCTTTGTGCTTTTATCTAAAATGAATAATGTCATCATCTATGTTGTAGTTTTCTTGTTATCTAAAATATAAAATATTGATTTAAATACTATTATTGTTATTGGTTTTAGATTTTATAGGAATAAGGAAACTACATTATAATTAAAGAGAATATTATACACTTGGTGAAAGTTTTGTTTTTTATTACATTTTGATGAACTCAGTCTTCTTACACAACTCCTTGATTAACTCATTCTCTTCTAATATAATTCAAACTTTACATAAAAAATAAGAAACACAACTTCATCTTCCTACCTTTTCTTTCTTATACATCATGTCTAAAATAAGTGTTTCCCTCTTACATTTCAATTCATTGATGTGTTGCTTCAAACACATACAAGCTCCTACGCACAACCACTTTTTTTTTGCTTGTGCTCTTGTTAAGGTTTCACATTAGGAATTTCTTCGCATTTAAACCTTTCACATATCCAAACTCTTAGAGCTCACCTTCTTTCTTGCCAATGGAGTTAGGTTGCAATTTGCCACAATTAACAATTCACTCTATGAGCCACCTTCATCATACGAACCCACTCCTTGTTCCTTCCTCTCTTACCCAATGGCTTATATAATTTCCCTCAATTCCCTTCATGAAAAACTAAATGATACCTACTTCTATTGCCAACTCTTCTACAATCACCCTTAATTCTTGAGCACATTATTTAAATTTATTTGGTTTAAATTAATCCTTATTTCTCATTGCTACTCTTATAGATGATTTGATTCATTACCCCATGCTTTCCCATTTTCTAGCATGTACCCTTATGTTTTATTAACCCTTCAAATATTTTTACTTCCACTTATATTGAGGCTAGATTTCCCCCTTTATACCATGCTATCCCCTTCACTTCTTCATCTTCTCCTTTGTTTTATTCTACCTTCAAAGTTCACCACAATATTTTGCTTGAGAATGAAATAAGTGTGTTTCCTTTATTGTTTAGTATTCTAAATCATATTTTACAGTATAAAAAATTCTAATTTACACACAAGCAAAAAAATTTCTTCGTATGAATTCATAGACTAAGAATGATATTGTCATTACATTTCTAAGCATGATTATGCACTTGAATGGTTTATATTATATAGCAATAATTTTACTTCTTTATGAGTTGTTGAATGAATTTATAGATTATTTTATGCAATCACCTCAAAATTCTACATATTACATATTTAAACATATTGCAAATAAATCATCTCATCTCTCTTCTAGTCACATGACACAACCCTTGGTCCTTAATGCTAACTCTTTCCATCCTTATCCCATTCATTTTATTCATATATGTCCTTAAATATGTTTTATCAATGGATCTAATAAGGGCTTTTCACCTTTCTTCATTACTCATGGTAACCTTCTTCCTACCATTCAAGATACTAGCTTTCCCAAACGCTAATGCACTTCTATTATAATTTCTCTTTTGATGGACCTTCAATGAGTCCTCTCTAAGTGAGGATGAGGCATGTAATGTGAAAGATTTCCCATCAATTACTCTTTGTTAGAGTAGAGAGCATTGACACCTCCTATAGATCTAAGGTTCTAGGTCACAACCTATGAAATTTGAAACTACTTGAGTACCCTCTCGCACTTAAATCTCTTGAGATATGTGGTCATGCGGACACAACACCATCAAGGTCATCTAATGAGTTACAACTAATGTTTATCCATTAGGGATCCTACCATATCTCCATAGGGTCTTCATGTGATGCATGCAAGAGCCATGGAATCTAAGTCATTATACAAGTGGGCTCGCATACATTGCCCCATGAATACATTGTACCTTCCTACTTAATGTATTAGATCAAGTGAGTCAAACTACATAGGGAATTAAGGAGCACTATGCATATGGGAGAATCAAAATGACAATGATTCATAGTAACATTTTGCACCACTTGGATGCATTATTGATCATGACATCTAATAGTGGCATACCTCCTCATGTATGGTTGACCCTCCCAATGAAATGTAAGTATAGCGTTCTCTCCTACTGCTCAATAGTTCTATAATTTGTAGTGACATCTTCCATGCACTAGGAATTGGAGAATGAACTATACATCCTCAAGTATGATTTTCATCTCACTTGTGGGTAAATGGAGGGTGCTCATGTCTAAGTCTCACATCTTCATTGGTGTCTTGAGTAACCAAACTTCATAAACATATGCAAGAATATCTCTAAGATACCTTAAGCTCGTCATTCTACCATCACAATATTTTTTGGTGTGGGGTAAAATCATAGAGAGTGTATAACTAGAAGGGATCTAAGATCATATTTGTGGGTATCTAGCAGGGTGTATCCATAGATATCAAGGCATGTTCACAAATGTAAGGTTAGTTATGTAGATTTCATCTATTTAATTAAAAATATCCTACATTATTTCTATGACATTTTGATTATTTTTAAACAACTGAAAATGCATAAAAAACATATGCATCATAAATTCAATCATAATGTGAATGGATGGATATGATGACCATTCATGTGAAACACTAAACACAAATTTATTAATGATAAGATGACTTATTGATACATTTTTCCATCAATTATGTGATGGTGGATTTGAAAGCGACATAAACTTAATATGATATATATGATGCATGATATCCTCATAAATAGTGAAGGTTTAAAGACACCAAAATCTATTCATTATGTCAAACCGTTTAATCTTTTGATTATGTCATTTTCACCAAAAATGATTCTATGAAGACAGGATAGTAAACCGTAGATGCAACAATAAGTGTTGTACCCTTCAATCTAAAATAGATAATTCACATAATCTGAAGTGTCAACCAAAAAAAGTACACAATTGAATATGCATAAAAATGCATGCATCATAAATGTCATCATAAGTGTGATAAGATGGATATGATGACCATTCATATGAAACGCTAGACACAAATTTATTCATGATAAGTGACATATTGATACATTTTTTGATCAATTATGTGATGGTGCATTTGAAAATGACACAAACTTAATGTCACAAACTTAATGTCATATATATATATATATATATATATATATATATATATATAATGCATAATATCCTCATAAATAGCGAAGGTCTAAAGATACTAAAATCTATTCCTTATGTCAAACCGTATAATCTTTTGATTTATGTCACTTAATTAAAAAACGATTCTATAAAGATATGATAATAAACCATACTCGCAACAATAAATAGTATACCTTCAATCTAAAATAGATAATTCACATAATATGAAATGTTAAAAAAAAATACATGGTAAACCCAATTAAATAATTAAATAGGAATAATCAAATGAACCTTCCCACCCCCCTCCAAAATACAATTTAAGCTCACTTCATTTATATCCAGTGAAAGCAGCCTAACGTTGAAACACAACCTCTTTTATTGTATCTAACGATGACGAATACAACCAAACTCCAGTTAAGTCAATCTTTGGTAGAGCCGCTGCCACGTTGCAGGCCCTCATGCCACTACTCTACGTCTCCAACACACGTCACCTCCCGCAGCACTTGGGTTTCGCTCGTGCCACGTATGCATTGAACGCGCCTCTCATAACGGCATACCTTCGCATTTACATCATTTTTGGTCTTAAGTGCACAATTAATTATGTGGGGCCGCACGCCGGGCCTAAATTTGACATTCGACCCTGTGTTTGTCAAGTCAATATTTTTTTACAATTATTAATTTCGAATTATTTTTTAATGTAAAAATACATAATAAATTTAAAAAATTTATGATATTATACAATTTTTTAGAATTTATTTATTATTTTTAATTTAATAAAAAAATTAATTATATAGATAACATATATTGTGGGCTTTCACAAATTCTTATGTGTATCAAAGAATTTTTAAAATTAAAAAAAAATTGTGAAGGAATAATTTTTTAACATAAATTCTTTTTAAAATTGAAAAGATAGTTTTATTCAAATAAATAATCTTTTCCTCTTATATTAGCATATTATTTTGGGGTTGGGGCCTTAGCTTGATTGGCTAAATCTTCCATGTTGCAAGAGGTTGGTCACGAGGTCTAGTCTCCCCCACCCCCGTGGTACCGGAGGGCATGTCGCGCCAGCGCTGCCCAATTCCTGCAGTCTAAAAAAAAAAAAAAAAAGCATATTATTTTGCTTCCCTTTCATATGCTTTGGAAACATTTGAAAATTCCTTATAATTTAGTTTTTTAATTTACTTCAAATATATTTTATAAAAATAAGTATATTTTTTTATTAGAAATCTTAGACATTCTTATAGATAATGATTTATTTTTAATTCTTTATGTATTGTGTTCTTTACTTTTTCTCATTTTTTTATATATTATAATTATCTTTTTTATTTTTCTATGTACCAAACAATTTTTATAATCGTACTCACTTATAAAGGACCACATTTACTCATACTCACTTATAAAGTGTTACCTGTAAATACACTACCTTATAAAGTGTTACTTGTAAATACACTACCTTATAAAGTGACACACATGGTTATTACCCTAGCTACATATAATCATTTTTAATTAAATGGCATAAATCAAAAGATTAAAGGTTTTGAGACAATGGTGTGTTGGTCTATTCTAGATACTTGTGTTTTAGACACGGTTATGCTTGGTAGTGTCTCTTGCATTCAAAATCTATTGTTTTTTTCTAAACATTTGATTTTTGTAATCCTTGTCACAATTTTCCTTCAATGGTGAGAAACATTAAATTACATGTATAAAAAACGATTTTAATAGAAATAGACATAATTTAGGCATATATCATGTATAACCAAGTATTTGAGAGCAAATAGGGTATCATAAGAGTTTAGGAGTTCTTAGATCTCTATTATCACATAATTGATTCATGTATATAGGACTTCACATATCTAAGAATGTTAAAATTTTATTGTGTTGCTACACAATGGAGGAGGGTTATCACACATCTTTGCTCACCATGGGTGTAGGTGTGGGAATAGCCAATGTTCATCACAACCAACCTAATCATGGCTCTCACTCTCGTGGTCACCATGGCTCTTATCCTTAGGCTCCTACAAATACTGCTCCTTACCCTCTACTTTTTTCCATGGGAAAAGAGGTGGTGCTAACTCAAGCAAGCTTTGTAATGAAATAACTTGCACAAGAGAAGAATATAATATGAAATATATTGAAAATACTTGATAATAGCTAAGAATAACAAGCTAATTTGAGGGGAAAAACCTCCAAATATCTCCAATGAGAACACAATTCACAATCTAACGAAAAAATAGGACTCACTACCTCCTACATATACCCTACTTATGCCTAGGATACCACCCAGGCCGATCTAGATAACCTATATAAGCCTTAGCTTGACCTATATAACTAAATAACAATATAATAAAGATAATATTACTTAATTAAGAGTTAAGATAGTCACAAGCCGACTACTCATAATCATATTTACACTCTAATATTAAGGGTGTAGCATACCCCCTTCTTTAGAGAAGCATTGTCCTTAATGTTAATCAAGTGTGGATGCTTCTAAATGAATTCATCCTCCCATGTGGCATCTCCAACCGGTAAATCATTTCATTGGATAAGATACTCAATGAGTGATCTAGTCCTTGGCTTTGTTGTGTGTGTCTAACGAATTTACTTTGGTTCCAATATGATTCTTCCTTTTTCATCGAGCTCTAGTATTATTTGGGTAGGGATATTATTCCCAATTAACTTCTTCAAACAAGAAACATGAAAAATTGGATGTATCTTTGTTGTTGGTGCCAATTCAAGCTTATAGGCAACACACCTATCTTTTGCATGATTTGGTATGGGCCAAATTGGGGATAATTTGTTGTTCTTTGTGTGTTTCTTTAATGAAATTTTCTTGTAAGGTTGTAATGTAAAGAAAACCCAATCCCCAACTTCAAAAAAAAATTCACTATGGTGTTGGTCTACCTATTGCTTCTTTCAATTTTGTGCCATAGCTAGATTATCCTTAAGTCTTCAAAGTAGTTATTGATGAAGCATGTGGTCCTCCATGAATTGAACTATTAGTGACCCCTTGAATGATGATGTTATGGAAGGAGGTTGTTATCCATATAATGTCATAAATTGAGACATTTCTTATGAATAATGAAAGGAGGACATTATACCACCATTCTTCTACTGGTAGCCAATCTACCCAATGAGATTATTTATCTAAAGTGAAACACCGTAGATATCCTTCCAAACACATATTAACAATCTTAGTTTTCCCATTAGATTGAGGATGGTACGGAGAACTATGAGCCAATTGAGTACCCAAATATGAGAATAAATATCTCCAAAAGTGACTAGTAAATATAGGATCATGGCCATTGAAAATAACCTTAGGTGTACCATGTAACTTTTTTATATTCTCAAAAAAATCTTTTGCCACTATACTTGTTGTAAAATGATGTGATAATGCAAAAAAATGTGCATATTTAGTGAGGTGATCCA
>VDFB02075584.1:0-13986 GCA_007258455.2 Sequoia sempervirens | reverse complement strand
CAATTTTCTATGCTCCAATTGAATGTTCTGCTATGGATTTCAATATCATAAATTTTTTGCGACAAAACAGAAAGACATTTTCCACTAAAGAGCTCCAGAGAAGCTTCATGATTGAAAGCTATTGTTATAATCATTCAGGCTCATAATTCAAGCATTTTCTTCTTCCAAGGTGCAAAAAGTGTCACTCCAATTTTACAATGAGCGAAGAGCTGAACTTTTGGATATTTGGATTGGTACTTTCATAATGAGATTCCACTTTAATCATTTAATGCTCTAGATACCAATTGCAGACAAGAATAGGATAGCGAATAAGAAACCTAAAAAATAAATGAATGATGACAGAACCTTATAATGATTTTTGCAAAGTTGTTCATCAATTTTAGAACATAACATTTCAAAATAATATTTTATACCTTAATGGAAGTTCTTTTCTATAAAATAGATCTACTTTGCTACCCATTCCATTCCATATTCCAGCAAATTCAACACCTATATATCTGCAAAAAACAATCCAGAGGTCAATGGGATTAATTAACTGTGAGACAAACCTGCATCACAGCAGAGAAAATTTAGCTTTTATTAGCATGAACCATATAAACCTTAGTGGGAATTTCCAACAGACATCTCTAAAAAAAAGGTTTCACAATACAAAAAAAATCCATACCCTCCACCTAAAATAACAGCTCGTTTTGGTAGCTCCTCCAAGCTCAATGCCTCGTCTGAAGTTATTGCTAAATCCTGCACATTAAGAAAGAAAAAAGGAATGGGTGTGGAGAAAAATATAGTAGTTTTATAATGCTATAGCACTACGCTATCCATTAAAATGAAGTTGTGAAGTGGATAGGGCAATCAATAGATAAAACAACTAGAATACTTCTCTTGCAAAACATCAACCAAATAAATGCTTACATAATTCTCCTTAGCATGATAGCACACGTTGTATGTTCATTTACTTAGATTCCAAGGACAGTTGGGCAACTTATAAGATAGAAACATAATATGCACTCCAGCAGTTCTTTACAAAGCTACAACAATTAGTCATCCCGTCCAAAAGTTAAACATGCATTAAAACGCACCCTTGACAAAACTATGACCAGTTTACATTTTGTTTTAAAGTCAATTTTCTTAAACAACTACATGTTCTTTGCATTAAGGCATGGAAAAGGATCATGACCATGTGTTAAGAACTTTTAGTTACATGGCAACTTTACTCCAATTGATCACATATCCCAATAACATGAAGAAAAATTGCTCTTCAAATGAATTTGTAATATCCCTACAACTAGGTGACCTTTATATCTTCTTGAAATGATTCAGCAAACAAGTGTTCCATAAGAGAAACTCATTGTGTTACTTGTAAATTGGAGAGAAAGCAACACGTCCAGGAAATTCAGGGACATTACCAAAACACAGGACACATTTCAAAATCCCCTAGAAGTTCCCAAAACATAGTATTCATCTCACATGTCCCCCCAGAAGTTTGGAGGTCCTCACCTCAAAGAAACAAAAGAAATGATTGCTTTCTAGAAAAATGCTTTTGGCCTTTACATTGTTGAAATTTCAGTCAGATTTTTCTCAGTTCTGTTGTACAATGCTGAAATTTCAGCCTTTTTTGCTCACAATAGGATTTACCACTTATATAGTTTTGTGTTGCAATAGCTCAAAACCTTCAGGTACATTTTAACACATCCAAGAAATTCGGAGACATTACTGAAACACAGGGGCACATCCCAAAAGCCCCTAGAAGTTCCCAGAACATAGGATGTATGTCACATGTCCCCAGAAGTCTGGAGGTCCGCAACTCAAATCAACAAAAGAAGGGGTTGGTTTTTAGAAAAATGACTTTTCTGGCCTTAACATTGTTGAAATACCAGTCACATTTTCTCAGTAATGTCATAAAATGCTGAAGGTTCAGCCTTATTTGCTTACAATAGGGTTTACATCTTATCTAGTTTTGTATTGGAATAACTCAAAATTTTCTGGTGGTTTTTGGCTGTTATAGTTTGTTGACAAATTACAGTCTTAACACTTATTTGATAGAGCATCATATGTTGGTCTGATTACATTTTGCACCTTATATTTAAGTTTACTAGAATAATTTATCTTATTTTTAGGTAAATTAAGAAATAATGAGTGATTAGTCCTAAAATTGCCCTCATTTCCTTACTTAAAGTTTCACATTTCTCATGACATTTCTGATAATTTCAAGACATTATCCAGACTTTTCAAATCATCCTGAGTATTAAAGCATTAAGGATGATATATATTATATTGATAAATGATTGTGTGCATTTATGAATGTCTATGAAATGTGATAGAGATTTATATTAATTATGATTATAAATGATGAAAAGATGGTTTTAAAGTAAACTAACCCCTGCAGCAAACGACCTGTCAACCGACAGCAAAGGATGTACGTCAACCTGCAGCCAAGGGGATGATCACCTATAGCACATATAGTCTTCTGCAACTAATGGAGGCAGTGGTCGAAGATTTCGGAAATGATTTATTTCTAAATCATTCTATTTTTACTGATGTTGACGCTGGGAATAAAGATAATCATGGGAATGAGAAGATATTTGTGATAATGGTAGATCATGGTTCATAAATAGTTATGCCCTTTTCTGCACGTTTCCAGTTATAACTGCCTTCTTTATGATGGAGTGTCTTAATTTGGTTATGACACTCCCACCTTTGCATGATTAGTTTCCCATTATTGTTTAGGATAAGAATAAGTCCTCTCCCTATGTTTTTGGGGGAGTTGGCATTTGTTTGCAAGTTGTTTTCAGCCCAAGGATAATCAAACCCTCGAGATCTTGTATATATGTTACATCCTGTGAGAAGTCGAAGATCTAGTGTTAGTGGATTTGGCTATCAACACTTTTGTCAATCAATACTTTGTTGTCAATTTGTGTTCTCCTTTTCAAAATGCAATAAAAATGGATTCAGTCAATGGAATTCTGAGTTAAGATTTGATAAAGATATTGTAGAATTTGTAAGATCCCATCTTGTTCTGGGCGATATTTTTGCAATTAATTTACCAGTTTGACACATTGACATCTTCTCAAACAATTAACATATGTTGGTCTGAGTTAAATGTTTTCAATTTGGGATGAATTCACAACAAACTCTCACATCAACATAAATTCTCTAACCTCAATTCTTAATCATACCAATTAAAACATTCATAAACTTCAGATAATTAATTATGGATTTTAGACCTGGCTGCGACAAACTTCATTCTAAGATGTTTTTAAACCAATAATTACTTTGATAAATATTGAATTCCAACTACAATTCTGCTGACTTGGTAATCTGCCTCCTTCTATACAAACAATAAAAAGCTATTTGCTTCACTTTCAAGTCAATGGCCTGCCCCTTAATGGTGCGGCTTCCCACAAACTTGTGTGCCAGATATTGGAGTGGTTTACAATTACTCAATTATTTGGTATGGCTCTATTATTTGGTATGGCTCTAGAAACTATGATTCCTCCTTTGAAAATAATGCAACCATATTTGACTTCCAGTGGCTTCAAGACCTTCTACGAAATCCATGACCTTTCTTCAAGTATGGCGGCTCCAGTGTTGATGAAGCAAGCATGCAAAAAAGACCTAAATGGCTGCTTTTACCACCTTCAATATCAAGCGTTGTAGTGCAATGAACAGTCCCAATTACCTTCAGAAATATACCATGGATTGCTTTCACAAATAGACTTGGCCCCACGATTCCTTAGAAGTAATTGCTAGTTCTATGTAAAGCATTGAACAAGCCAATAAATATCATTCAGTATGACCCGATATCCACAAAGGCATGGCTTATTCAAATTGGCGGCCACCTTAGTCTTATCTGCAAATTAACCTTTGTCTTATCCCCATGTCACTCCTTATGGAGTTTCAAAAGTGCATGATTCCCTTATGAGGTCTGATTCATTCCAAATAATGTGGCTGGCTTTCAATGTGGCGGCTGATAAAGGTGTGGCAAGCATTCAGGCAGGACCCGACCAGCAGGGATGGTTGGCCGATTTACCTTGTCTTTCCCTGTTTGACTTTCACGATTTCTTGGTGCCTCCTATGTTTGTCCTTATCTACCTTTGAAGGAAAGGAATAATACTATGCAGTGAATCTGCTATTTACCAAAATAGGGCCTCCTCCACAAATAACAATAATAGTACAGAAAGAATGCCTCTGGAGATAACCCTGTAGATGTTTAAACTCTAACATTGAAATTTCTGCAATTAATCTTCAAACCCTGATATTCGGAATTTTGTTTTCGAAGGTTTTCGAAGAAGATCCACAAAATTCTTATAGTCAATCTTGAAGCCCAAATGCAAGATTTGTTTTAAATCCGCCCACAAGAAGATTTGGGTTTACGTCCAAATCACTAAACTTGAACTTGAGGGTTTTTGTCCTCTCATTCTAGAAAGCTGAGCTCTCCTCAATTTCACAATCTCCAATAAATTAATATTTTCCAAGAATAATAAAAAACAAGCTCACGCGTCCTTTTTATAACACCTTTTCTGTTTTCCCACCAAAAACCCATTAGCACATTATTATAAAGGGACTTTATTAAATTATCTTTTAAATATTCCCCAACATCACTTTATAACTCCATTTAATTTAATCATTTATTATTACCTTTATAATTGCATTTTTGCCATGCAACATTAAATAATTAAATTATTTAATGTTTGTGAGGTGGGATGGAAAACGGGGGCATTATAGAATTGCAATTACTCAAGCAAGGGCCACTTGAGATAACTACAATACTCTTCAAAGTTTAGATTGTTAATAATGTTAGAATAAATTAGTAATCTGTATTTCTTGATTTGAGTTAATTTGGTTTGATACGCAGTAAATTATTTTTTATCGAGAGTTGTTTAAAAAGGAATTGAATACAAGTAGTTACAGCATAGTTGAAGTTGTTAGTCACTATCCTCACAGGAGTATCTACCCATAGCAGCTGTTATACAGTTATGTTTGTTTCCAGATAAATATTTTTGTAGTTAAGAAAATATATGTAAACATAAAAGCAGCGTTTCATTTACTAATGCAGTGATTATTGTTATTTAAAAGGCAGTAATGAAAATATTCCAAGTGGCACCGATTAAGTTTTAAAAAGGTTTAAGTTAATTCAAAAGGGCAGCAATTACCCAATATGGCCAGCAGCGATAATAAAGCAATGATTAATATGTTAAAAAGGACAGAAATTAAATATATGAAAAGCAGCAATCACTTCTACTAAGGTTGTGTTCTTTCAAATGGAACACATCAAGATATGGGATATTTAAGTAAAGAGAAATAAAAAGTCTGCAAGGAGATAAGCAGCAGCAACGGATATAATCAAGGAAAATCAGAAAGGAAATAGAAACCTGTACCTTCTAAATTAGAAATAATTAATTGTTTGGCATATGTGCGGCAGTCCGGTTTTCTGACTTTTGTGGTATGAAATCTGATTTATAATTATGCAGTTGCAGTATAATTTAGTATAAATAATGGTGATTGTTTATTAGATATTTGAAATACTAATGATACATCATTGTTATGACTATTTACATATATCAGTGTATATTAAGTATGACAGAATTAATGTTTTTTCCACAGTTTATTTGTTATGTCTTGAACGTTTTCAGCCATGGCTGAGGAGATGAGGGATTGCAAGAGGCATATGATGATGGGGTAATCTCCTAGGTACACCACCTCAAGGTGGGGACCAAATGAGGCCCATGAGACCAAGGGGGTACAGAGGGCACTGCCCTTGGGCTTAGGAGAGATGGGCTTCTGGGGAACCCTATTGTAACCTCACCCCTCCACCATGGTGAATCAACACAAGAAGTCCAATCATAAGGAGAGGGAAATGGATGGCAAGATGAGGGGATAACGGGATATGGACACCTCACTGGGTACACCACCTCATATGGATGGCACGGGTCACATGAGGCCAAGAGGGATGATATATCTGCTCTTGGGCCTAGGGCAGAGGATCCAAAGACACCCTATTGAGGTCACCTTATCCTATGCTCTCCTATGGTTGATCTTCTCAAACAAATTTAAAACATCTTATAATCCATTTTATATTTCTGATCAGAATTTGATGATGCTTAATTAAGATAGTCAATTTATTGAATTTTTTGTTGTAAATGGTTTCTAACCTGTTTGCAAGGCTTCAATCAGATAAAGGTAATCCTAACCCAGCTCGTTCATTTGAGAATCGAGAATTAGGGCTAAATTAGGGCACTTCAGATTAGGGACATTACAATTGGTATCAGAGCCTTAATCCTGCCAGCCTGTAGACAAACTGAGTTACATGTATTCATATATACTTTATGACTTATATGGTATTTATATGTATACCTTGTGATTTACGTGTATACTTTGTGACTTACGTGTATTCAAGTGTATACTTTGCAACTTACGTGTATTCATGTCAATAATTTGTGACTTACATGTGTATACTTCATGACTTGCGTGCATTCATGTGTATACTTGGTGACTTCATGTATTCATGTGTATACTTCATGCCTTACATGTATTCATGCGACTTACCTATATTTATGTGTATACTTTGTGACTTACATGTATTCACGAGTATACTTTGTGACTCATGTGTCTTGATGCGTATACTACATGACTTAGTGTATTTATGCATGCTTCGTGTATTACATGTATTCACATATATGCTTCATGCTTCTTGTGTATACTTCATGTATTACCTGTATTCACGTGTATGCTTCATGCTTCCTGTGTCTACTTCATGTATTACGTGTATTCAAGTGTATGCTTCATGCTTCGTCTTTTATGTGAATTTATATGTATACTTCATGTATTGTGTATATTTGTGTTTGCTCCATGTTAGATGTGTCTTCAACAAGATTACTCCATGTATATATACGATTACTTTTATAATTATGAAAATGTTAAAAACTTTGTCTGTCAAAATGTTTCACGAGTTGAGAGGCACTAACAAATTAGCTTATCTAAAATTCAATTACTATAATGAAGAGTTATAACTATTGCAGTGGAAAGGTGGAACTCCCTCAAAATTGTGATATAAAAGGGAGAGAATTTCATTTGAGAAAGACATTCATAAGATCGTTAAAGAATTCCATTAAGAATAGAAACTTAAGTGGTTTTGCAAGTGAATTAAATTGGGTTTTCAAGAATAGTGATGATGTGAGAAAACTTGTGACCCTTCAAATATAAAAAGACTATTGACTCCTTTATAATGAAGGGTGGTGACTTCTTCAAGGAATGGATATAAAGGAATAAATCTATCCAAAGGGATTCACCCCACCAGGGGCTGCCAAAATAATGAGTTACACTTTTTGGGACATCTTGATTTTTGCTGAAATTACAATTTTTTTGAAAATATAATTATTTAAGCCTTGAAAGGTTCCATTTAAAGGATTTTAATTGAAGAGGGTTTGATCAAACCCCCTTATATTAAACCCCCTTGGATAGAACCCCTAGAGTTTTAAACCATACCTATAATGGAGTCTCCTCTACACCTATCAAAATGCTGATAAAAAACCACTTTTGATTTACCTTTTGAGGGATCAAATGAATTCATTTAAAATTTATGTTTTGTAAATATGTAGATTGTAGTCCTTATTATAAGCTTCCCAGAAAGTATAATTTTAAATATATTTAATTTGATTATTATATTTTTTTTTATTTCTTATGAATGTAGGTTTTTCACTGAAAATCAAGCTCTTTGTTCTGCACATGTGGAAAAATAGTAGATTACCAAAAAAGAATTCTGAAAAATATCTATGCTCTTGGTATTGATGTCCTAAGAAAAATAATAAACCCAAAATCAAGTTGGAAGATAAGACAAGAATTGGATATTAGAGTAAACCTATAAATTTAGGTCCTTCCATCACTTGCTAGGGATGCCAAACTATTTTGTTGACTTGATCAATCCAATAAATTGGTACTTAAGTATTATCTAGGAGATATAAACTTAGAAGATTATAACATATCATTAATGAGTCTATGACAAGATTGGTCTAGGCTAGGTACTACAAGCACCTATAAGCTATTACATCCTCATTTGAATTAATCTTGCCCCAAACCTTGTTTGAATGATTAGGTGAAATAACCTATACTTGATTTACGGGAAATTGTACTTACTCCTAGTTGATGGTGTAGGAAAAAAGGGTACAACCTGTAATAAAGGATCTTGTTATTCACAACACTCCCATAGTCTATTGTTGGCGTAACAACTAACACCTCTGGAGTATAAGTTGTTATGAACAGCCTATGTACACTACGCAATGAGTGCTCTTCAAATTAGGAGGGGAAGCTCCCTCGTTGTGCTTTGACAAAAATACTTGCAAAGGAAAATAAGCTAAACTATGTCCTGTCTTTTTGTTTCAGCTGTAGAGGCACAAGGCTTTCTTGAAAGAACCTATACATTGCAGCTGAGTTTTCTCTGGTTTTGCAGATCTACTAACTACAACTTAAATTTAATCTATCCAATCTCCTTAGGAAAACAGAGCGAGAGGAAACGGAGCAAGGTTTGACTAACTGACGATAAACGGGTTTAAATTCTCTACTTGAGGGCAAGGTGGCGCAACTATCATCTCAATTTAAACCAGCTTATTGGGCACAAAACAGATTTAAGAATTTACCAAGACAATCTTATGGAACCCTGTGTGGCATAACACTTGATTGAAATAGCAAAGTCTTCACAAAACAGCCTTTATCATTACAATCTCACGAAACCCTATGTGGCATAACCTTTGATTATATTGATAAAGATTCACGAAACAGATTTATCACTGTAATTTCTCGAAACCCTATGTGGCATAACGATTGATCACAATGGTAAATAGACACAAAACAGATTTATCACCTCAATCTCTTGAAACCCTATGTGGCATAACAATTGATCTCAATGATAAAGATGTTCAAACAGATTTATCTAAACTAAGGAAAGAATTCACCACTACAATCTCTTGAAACCCTATGTGGCATAACAATTAATTGCAATAGTGAAGACACATGAACAAATACCAAAAGAGCAATATTGAGGGCAAGGTAGGCGCAGCATATATTTCTCTCTCAAGCAAAAGTTATTTACAAATGAGAAAAAGCTCTTATTTATATACATCAAGGTGTGGGGAACCCTAAAATCACCTTGAGTCATCTACAGTTCTTGCATGCATGCAAGATTTGCTGCCAAACCCTAATGAAGTAAACTATACGCGAATCGAAAAGCTACCATCGCTTAATCAACATCTAATCTAAAAATGGACAATTGTGGCGAAAGCATGCATCGCCCTTATTGAAAGCGAGTTAACCGAAGACTACCATCGCTAATCTAAAAACCCTAAAAGAAACTCCAAGTTAAATAAAGCAAATACCCCAGAATAGGTATGCATGTGATGACAACATCGAAGTTAACTTGAAAGGTACACCAAGTTCAACTCGTGTGTACGTCTATCCCGGAGTAGCGGAAATCGAAGTTTACCGGTCGTGATCTCGAAAGCAATCAATCCTCTAAACGAGGGATTTGTTAAATCAGATTACTTATTCGAGCGCAGGGAGGACTCTCATCGGAGAATGCGCCGATGCAAAGATATCCTCACCACCGCGGATCCGAGACCGAAGTTCCCTACCTCGCTGCCTCATTGAATACGCCGACATGACCGTAGTCGGTGCAATCTACGTACCAATGGTCTTCCCTAACAAAATGGTATGAATGAGTGCCTGGAGCTCTGACTGAACATCGGTAAGCTCCACGTAGGCACCACCCTCGATCTGATAACGGCACGGTAAGCGGGACACTAAAGTCCTCACAAACCGGAGTGCACTAGTGACGTGCTTTCTACTCTCAGCCAACTCTGATGCTAAACTGTCCTCTATCTTTACCCTGAAAACCAATTGTGTCTTCCAAGAGTAGATAGCCTCTCTGTCCTCTGCATTCGTGACTGTATCATAAGCCACACTCAGGTGAGCAATCATAATCTCGTCCCGGGGTTTGTTAATTGCCATATCTCTTTCCTCATCCTGAAGACGAAGACGGAGCTCTCGTGCATTGTACCACAACTGATATAACTCTGTAAGCATAGTACGGCCTCTAGCAACGAACTCCTCTTCCCATTCCTCCAAACGCTTGCCATATGCAACCAAGTGATTGAGTTGACCTTGCTCTGCTGGAGGCTCAAGCATCGGTGGGAGTGTACTAATGGCATCGGGTCTATGCACAAGGCTAGAAATATACTGACGAAGCTGTCTGATTTCAGCCTTGAGGGCTGCCTTATCCTCTCCGTCCTTCAGTATTCTATCCCTGGCACTGTCCGTAGCAACTTGTAGAAGATCAACCTGGGTCTGGCGTGTGCTGCGACCAAGGTTGACTGTGATAACCTCAAAATCCTGAGATTCTAATTCAGCCAAGTTCTTCCCCTGTGGAGGTACGGCAGTCTCAACGACAATCTCCATGTCAGTGTTTCTCTCTACGTGAACCATGTTCTTAACTCTCTTGTCCGGCGCATCCTGGTAAATGTCGTCAAAATCAGAATGATTAAGAACATAAGATGGCTGCCTCCTCTTCCTTCCTAGCTGAGCTTCGATCCAAGATTGGTCTCGGCTAATGCTACTAGAAGGGTCTGCACTAGCGACAGGAGGTACTGATGAGAGTGAGTGTGTAGAAGACCCACTGCGAGGTGGAGAGTCTAAATCCAATTCAATGTGAATTGGAACTAGTGAAGGCTCTGAAACTGGTGCAGGAGCTTGAGGCTGAACCTCAGGTACTGGCGGGCTCTGAACTGACCTCTGAACTGATTCTGTGATAGGATATCTGTCAGGCTCCGTATGTGTAACAGTGGCAAGCGCCTTGCTCTTTGAATTGTTTGGCGCTTGTACTTTCTTGGGAGGATTGCTCCTCTTCTTTTTGTTAGGTTTCGACGAGGAAGGTAACGAAGGATTCACCACTACTGGCGGCTCTGCTCTGGGAACACTTACCCTCCTTGTCTTCTTGCTGTCGAGGTAAAGTATACTGTTCTGAATAACTCTACTTGACCTCTCTTTGGCCGTTGCATATTCCTTGGCGTACCAATCTACTGCTGGCAACGGTTGTGTATCGACCTGCTCTCTGAAAAACTGAGGAAGAACTTCTCCCTCGTCATCTGATAAACCTCCCACATCTTCTGATAAGAAAACAGAAATCTGTGAGAGAGAGAAACGGCCGTAACTGCGTCTGCGAACCTTGAAGTCATCTGCGCAATTTGCCCAGTAATCCTCCATAGAAGGCTCGTGGATATAGCCTCCAGCAAGGCGAAAGGTATACGACCTGAAAGGTCATGTGCACGCAGCTCGGCCAAGATACTTAAGATGATATTTCGTTCTGCCCCATCTTACTATCAATTGCCTAATTTGCACCAATACATTCCAAATTCGAAAAGGAGAAAGTTGAGAGATGGTCTATGTCAAGGCGTGAAGACTTACGAACATCATGCATCCGGGTTTCAAGGAACTCTCAAAGATTGTCTTATCCATATGATAACATGGAAGCATAGCTAGATTTCCTGTAAATCCATATACTCGGATGTAGGTGTATGTCGGGAACTGAATAAACCAATCTGCCCATCCATCCATCGCTGCCCTAGCAATTGCCGAGATACGAACGTGCAACTCCCGGTCCAAATTCCTCATCGATAAGTCGAAAAGCCTCATGGAACATCGCTTTTGAAATGATCGCTCACTGTGAACTTAAGCCGATCATATTGATAAACTTCGAACACCGAGGGATGCCCACGGGTGGTTTAACCCTGAATCACCCTGATAAGCGATCAAGTACACGAGATATGAACACATGTGAAACTCATGGGCAACTAAGAAACCGGTGATCTGCCTGTGGAGAATGTCACTGATGAAGGATGCCCAGTCATAATGCTCCTGCCCAGAAATGATGCGACAAATAATGTAATACATCCAAGGCTGGAAAACATTTGCATGTTCTTGACCTGAGACACGATTCAGGAGTGTGATTAGAATCGCATACTCATCCTTGTATTCACCAAGGAATTACGGTAATCTCGGTTTCTTGCTTTGTTTAATCCATCTTTCTCGCCATCTTCTTCCCGACACTGTCCATATCAAGACAAATGCCTCACAAGACACCGCCCATAGAAACAACTATCGTTTCCGTGTTGAGGAATGCCAAAACTCCTTTCGATGTCCAAAGGTTTGAGACTGCAAATGACCCGTCCGTCAACTGACACTATCTCACGAGTAATAGCATTGTAATGCTTAATGCAAGCCATCACGAATTCAATACAGTGAATGGAGATAGGTATGGAAGCGGCCTCTAATAAGCCAGACTGCTCAATATTCTGAATGATTGAACTTCTGATCTTGACTGGGTCTAGCACTGCTTCTGGTAATACTTTGTGAAGATCTGTCTCAACCAACCTGCGGAAATCATGAGTAAGGACGGTTTTGGTCCTGTATTCGAGCTGAGTGAATTGCATTCTGAAAAATTAGCCTATTGACCGTGAACTTGACTATATTCTGACAAGATTTCTGGAAAGCTAAAAATAGCCTGCGAGAGTTAAAAATAGCCTTTCGAAGAATTATTTTCAGCGAAAAATCCGAGATATGGGTTTTGTCCAGAAAAGGATTCTAAGACAACCCAGAATGTTAGATTTGCGAAAATTCAACTTCTACTCGATTGTACAAAGATTTTTCACTTGAGAAAATTAGCAATTCGAGAATGAATGTTCTGAAGCTGAAAATTCATGAAAAATCAAACGCACATTTCTAACTCGAGGAAATTATATAAGAATGATCCAGATACTGAGACTTGCCAAATTCGCCAATTTTAGGAACATGCACAATGTATTTTGTGAGAAATCTGTAATTGAAAGGATGAAAAAGACGTTTTTATTATGTCTTCTTCTTGTGAAAATCGCCCAAGATTTCTTCAGATTGCTGATATTTGTGAACTTGAATCTGCAAAAAGATATGTTAGGAAAAATCGCCTCTGTGAATTGATGTAGATTTTGCCTTGAACTAGAAGAATTCGCCTTGTTTTGAAAACCACGAATTTTCTTCTTGAAATTTGCGCCTTTGGTTATGAAGAAATTCGAATTTCCTCTGAAGAAAATACGAATTTTATTGAATTTGAGGATTCGCCTTTAAGGAATTAAAATCCGCCTTTGAATATGAAATCCGCCTTTGAATCTTTGGAGAACTTGCGAATTTTATTGATTTTATGAAAACGCCTTTGAGGAATTTGCGAATTGTTTTGGATGAATTTGCTTTGAAGATATGCGCCTTCTCTTCTGAAGAAATTCGAATTTTATCTTTGAAGTTGCTTTGAAATTAATAAACTTCGATTTCCCTTTGAAGATAATGAATTTGCCTTTGAAAAATACGAATTCCACTCAAGATTGGATTTGCTCTTAATGAAATACGAATTTCCTTTGAAAGCTTGTGAATAACAATGAAGATTGCGCCATGTTAAATAAGAAGAAATTCGCACCAATTTGATAACTGCAAGAACTCAAAACCCTAACAAGAATAGAAGTCCTCTGATTGGCTGCCTTTCAGTTCCACTGCCACTGACTGGAAGTTCAAATTTGAAAATAATAATAAAATATTTATTATCATGCAAGGGCGCCAAAAATAGAAAATCGCCATTTATAAACAGGTATATTTTGAACTTCAGTTGACAATTTTGTTGAAGCTGTGAGATTCATCGTCAGACTTCAACGATTCTGAAAAGTCATCTTTTGAGCATATAGGCGTCCATTTGCTCAAGATACTTCACTTTTTATTAACTCCCTATTTAATAGCTGACAACACTGTCACGACTGGCCAACTTCGACACTGATTTCCGGATGACCGGGTGATGCTGAGACTGATCTGAAGAATTCATCGGAAAGCCTATTGAACAAGGAAGAAATGTCTGCTGGGAGACACTACTGCAAAATCCATCGTTTAACCCCTTGAAAAATTAGGCGCCTTTGATTAAATTGCTTT
>VDFB02075583.1:113234-134390 GCA_007258455.2 Sequoia sempervirens | reverse complement strand
TACCTCCACCTACTAGAACCTTCTCGATGATACTCTCTCTCTCTCATATGAGTAAACGTTAATAGTTCATGGTGCATTTATGAAATATAACACATAATTGATCATCCTCATTATAATCATTCTTATTTACCCTTAAATAAATAACCAAATTGTCTTTCCTAATCACTTAAGCAATTAATATAGTAATGAAGAGATTTAGCTAAGCTAATTAAACGGGTTGTGACAATCCTATATCGTTTATGAATGTCAAGTGAAAGCTATATATCACCCATCATTCCAAGCTATCAAACCATTCATAATTTATATAAGAAATATGTGATATCATTACACCCATTTATGATCAAGGTTATGCTAGAGAAGAGAAATCCACAAATCAATAATTTTATAGCATTATCACACATAATGGAGTAAAGAATAAACACTTTGTGAGGTAATATTTGATTTATTTGATTTGGTTCACTTTATTTATGCACACTCTTCAATGAATTAGTTATAGAATGTTGTATTGGGCATTTACATTGAATTATCCTTTTGATTTCAATTTCAACATTTAATGTTACATCGGTGGTTGTTGTTGCACCAAAAGATCGACATGTTAATGCCTGATACAATCGCCAAATTTATGTAAGATCCACAGGAGGCGGTTAAGCCATGTTACAAACCCAAGTGCCATGCTAGACAAGGAAGACCAAGGGACACACCATCTTGCAACAATCCCCCCCAGCACAAGCAAGGGGTTTAAACCTGTGACCTTCACTTTGATACCAATTGTTACATTGGTGGTTGTCGTTGCACCAAAAGATTGACTTGTCAACTCTCGATAAAACCACCAGATTTATGTAAGATCCACGGGAGGCAGTTAAGCCATGTCACAAACCCAAGCATCATGTTGGAAAAGAAAGACCAAGGTGTTGAACAGAACAACTGAGAGAGGGGGGGTGAATTAGTTGTCACCAAATCAAACAACTTAATAATTTACTGGAACAAGTTCCTAATACTGCATAATTGATTAATCAATAAGTGTAAAAACTGAAAGTCATCACATAAACACAGTTACACCAGATTTACATGGAAAACCCAATGAGGGAAAAACCACGGTGAGGATTAACTCACACTATAGAGAATATCAAAACTAATTACAAAAAGGCTCACTGTCTAAAATAAGGCTCACTACTTGAGATAAGGCTCATTGCCTGAGATAAGGGTCACTGCCTACAATAAGGACTCACTATCCGTAGGGGTATGTGCAGGATCATGATGATGGGCAAAAGTGGCAATATAATGGGTATGTGGTGGCGACTTTTGGCCCAAAATTGATGAAGCGAAAAGAGTTTTTAAAGAGATTCTCAGATTTCCACCAATATAAATTATGCTTTGCTTTGAATTTAATAAATAATTATTATTCATTTTCTATTTAGATTACAACTAAAGTCTTGATTGATAGGCTGATTGAAAAACATCTATAGCTTTCAAACGGTATCACATTTTTTTAATCCAAAACATTCGTCACATTCTATGGCCATACTATAGGATAAGAAAGAAAAATTGAATTTCATGAAGTTTTGACCAAGTTAGATGTGAGACCGGACATATGAGTTTTTATATTTTTAAAAAGTTGTAATAAAAATTCATAATTAATTATTTACTTGGAAAAAAACTACAAAAAATATATATGCATCACATCGGGGACATGAGTCCTCTCTACTTATATCTAAAATTTTATAAAAAATTATCATTTTATTGTGGTTAGAGATTGGTCGGATGGAGCCACCTACTTTTATTTTTCCACAGGGGTTAATTACTCTGCATTGAAATTTCAAATTTTCATAAATAATTTTTTTGTAAAACAAACTTAGTAGTTGAAACCATTCAATTTTCTACAAATTATATTCTTACATATTTTTAAAATAATATAGATAACTTATTCAAATTTTTACGTCAAGTTTCCTAACTCTATTTTTTTTATTTTTTTGCCACTTAAGGACCTATTTTTTCCACGATGATCCAGCACATACCTAGGGCTACAACTCAGAGATACAAAAGATGGCTCACTACCAGAATACAAAAGTTATGGCTTACTATAAAAAATGAACTAATGAATTACACCTTTCTTGTGCTGAATTCAGTTCTCGATGAAGCTCTATAAAGGTAATACTATATATCAGTAATCGCTCAATAATTCTATTATGATCACACACTTATTGTCTTCGCCTGCTTCGCTTATTATAATTTGTTGTATTCGCTCATTCACTTTCTTGCTATCACACACATTTTCTACCTTATTCTTCTCTCTCTCATCCTTCCTTTCAGACACACACACACACACACACACACACACACACACACACACACACACACACACATATTACTTATCAATTAGGTCAGCCTTGTATAAGGTTAACACATTTCATATGTTAGCCAAAACTTCCATAGGACATAATTAGTATTGCACATGCTAAGTCATCCAAGATCTTCAAAATATAAGATCATAACGCCTTTCCATTAGGAACACAGTGCAGGAGCACCCAATACACAGTTTAAAACAATTCATCCTTTGAAGGAAGCATAGGAATTAGGAAAAGAGGGTTACTTGAGTCATTTTATGATTTAATAAGGCCTTTGAGCCCATTAATGATGTAATTAGGGTTATTTTACATTATTTAGTTCAAAAAATGCAAAAGGTTGCATACAAATGTACTTATTGTCAACAAATTGTTAAAAGTGAAAAACTAGGCAATTAGGGGTCTAATTAGTAAAAAGTTGGTTTCCAATGTCCAACTAATTAAAATTTCAGTTGGAGGATGTTTGTAAGGGTGGTTGGATGTTAAATAAGCCTCTCATGGTCAAGGCATGGTTGTTGAATCAATTTTTTTGAAGTTCTAATAAAAAAAGTGGTTGTTTTCTAGAAATTTCTATGTAAATTTGCTGCTAAAACATGTGGTACAACCTTTGTATGAACTGTATGGGCTCAAAAATATTATGGTCGAGAAGAGGAGAGTGTTAGATTTCATTTGAAAGTGGTTTGGTTAATTTTCATTGAGTTTAGAGGGTTTTATTGACATTTTACTAAAACAGCCTGTGCACAGCCATTAGAGGGTTTGAAAGTCTAAAAATGTAGTTTTTGACCATTCCACCCATTGTATGCCACTGTAACTTAGTGGAATGGTCTAATATGATGTAAATTATATGTGTGTAAGTTTTGGATGTAGATGTGGACACTTGTGACTTTTCAAGGTGATGCCCTAGTCAAATTTTTGTGCATTTTCAATGCAACTGAAGGTGTAGAAGTTGAGTTTTTGTCAATTGATGTTATGGCTGCCCATGTGAAGGTTTTGTGAGCATGTAAAGGTCTAATGGGATGTGTTCCAAGTGGTTGCAAGGTTTTGTGTGGTGTGGAGATGTCATTTTCATTAAACCCTCCTAATTTGTAAGCAAAATGAGGGTTTCTAGTTTTGGGGTCTTAAAATGCATGAATAACTCAAGAGGTCATTGATTTAGATGTTTTACAACATGTTGATCTGCTGTTTTTAGGTTTTGAGTGAATATTGCATGATTGAAGGGTAGTTGCTTTGTAAATTGGACCAATTTAGGCCTAGTTCAAGAGAGGCCAGTCATAGAACTCATATACTTTTTGAAACAAGTGCTTAATAACTTCTGATATGTTTGAATAGGCCATAATGGGTATCCAAAAAGAGTTTGGGTTCATGGGTGTGAGGTGTCTTTGAAAAGTTATGCCTTTTTGTTTTCAAGTTTGGAAGGTTGCTTGGCATTGAGGGTGAGTTGAATGCATGGTAAAGAAGAGTTCTTTGTTCCAAAGTTGATATTTTCATTGTTGTGAATGACCTTCACCTTGGCTCTGCATCAGAGTGGTATCAGAGCTAGGAAATAGATCTATTGAAGATTGAAGAAGAGCATTTGGCTTGAATCATTTAAAGATACAAGATACAATGGACTTCAGAAGGTTGGATGAGAAAGAAGAACAAATGAGGAATGCTCTTTTCTAGACTAGATGCAAATGCAAAGGTAAGATATGTAAGGTACTGATTGATTCAAGTTCATTAGATAATGTTGTCTTAGAGGAAATGATTGAAAAATTGCATTTGACAAGGCTAAAACATGAATCACCTTACAAGGCATATTGGGTAAATAGTAATCAGCATGTTGTGGTTCGAGAGAAAGCTTTTGTAAATTTTTAGATTGGTCCTTATAATGATGTTGTACTATGTGATATAATTCCTATAAGAGATTGGCATATGATACTAGGAAGGGTTTGGCAGTTTGATAGGTATGCCTTACATGATGGTAGGACAAATGTGTATGATATTGTGAAGGATGGAATCAAGTTCAAGCTAACCCCATTGCAAGGAGATGACAGAGAACAAGACAAAATGGAAAGGATAGTGATGATGGGAAGGAAAGAGATCCTCAAGCATGAGGAAGACAAACATAGTGAAGGTGCAGCCACTCACATAGAGGAAAAAGTTGAGGCAGTAAAAGTAGACAAAGGAGCAATATTAGAAAGGAAAAAAAGTGAAGAGTTGGTGATGAGAAGAAAGGAATTCCCTATGAAGGATCAAGACAAGTTTGTCAAGCAAGATGAAGACAACAAAGGGACTGATTTCAGTCAAGTAAAGGCAGAAGCAAGGATAGGACAGTTACATATTGTCATAATAGAGGTATGCAGATCAAGTATGAAGGATTGTGAAATGAAGAATCTTAGGGTAGAGACCCTAATGAAAGGAAAAGGAAAGATAAGTGGAGACAAGACAGAGAAGATGCGAGAATGGCCTAATAAGGTCATGGTGGAAAAGATGGACTATCCAATGAAAGGACAAGGAGATAGAGAGCAGCAACAAGAGGATGACAAAAGACCTAGTGGCAAGGAGGTCTTGGGAGGAAAAAGAATGGATGTGGAAATAAGAGAGAGTAGACAGATTGAAGAAAGCCATGTAAGGCTTGTAGAGAATGAAGAAATCAGAGTAGGTACATTGATGTGTCCTTTGAAAAAAAAAAGGAACAAGGAGCAGCCAAATACTGCTACAACAGAGGCATTTAGGATAGAAGATATAAAGATCAAGGAGACAGAGAGTATGACACAGGTTATGAAGATAAGAGTTGTAGGTAGCCAAGACAAAAGGCTAGGGAAAGAAGGTATGACAGTGGAAAGTGAAGACAAGCTCAGGAAGAGCATGGTAAGAGTGGAGAATTTTCCATTTGTAATGGATCATTTGAAGAGACAAGAAGATAATGGATCTAAAAATACATAGATAAGAAAGAATTCAGTCAAGAACAAGAGGTCTGAAAACAAAATGAACCAAGAAAAGTGGCAAAAGCATGAGAAAGAAGTTGTAGAGAAGTAGATTGAAGGTATGATGTTGAGAGAAGATGATGATGGACAGTTGAAGAACGTTAAACAAGATAGAACAGATAGGATAGAGGTCCTAGAGACTGAAAATTGGATACAAAGAGTGGACAGACAGGTAGAATGTCAAGACAAGATGTTAGAAAAGACAACATGCCAAGAGCAATGGCAAAAGGTAGAGAAAAGGTTAGGGAAAGAGGTTGAGGGAAGTGTAGTCACCATGAAAGGTGAAGTTGGAAAGGCAAAGAGTTTTCCAAAAGTCCCAAAGATGGAAGGGACTGATGATGGTGAGTTGCTAGAGGTTCCAAATAAGATGGAGAAGAGAGATGATGAGAGAGGGCAGTGGATTGTCAAGACAAGAATGATGAGATGTATGATGTTGCAGTTTAAGATTAGAGAACCTACTGAAGGAAGTGCATCACTGTTTTGATGATCATGTTGATGGAGGTCAAGCCAAGGGTAAAGATGAAGGAGGATATTCATATGATGAGTTGGTTTGCAATGAAATAAGTTACAGAACAGAGAAAGGGCAGATGGATGAGGGACAAATAAAACCTAGAAGTGCAGATTCAAGTTGATAGAGCAGACATGAAGAGTCAAAGTGACAAAGCAAGCATGGAATTTCAAGAGGAGGAAAAGTATAAGCCCAAGGTGAAGATGAGACCATTGCAAGGACAAAGAGGAGTATCTAATTATGTTTTTTTTGCAGGTACAGAAGTTTTCAAGGGACTTGGAAGAATTTTAAGGCAGGGTGTATGGTGCAGGAGCACCCAATACACACAGTTTAAAACAATTCATCCTTTGAAGGAAGCATAGGAATTAGGAAAAGAGGGTTACTTGAGTCATTTTATGATTGAATAAGGCCTTTGAGCCCATTAATGATGTAATTAGGGGTATTTTATGTTAGTTAGTTCAAAAAATGCAAAAGGTTGCATAAAAATGTACTTATTGTCAACAAATTGTTAAAAGTGAAAAACTAGGCAATTAGGGGTCTAATTGGTAAAAAGTTGGTTTCCAATGTCCAACTAATTAAAATTTCAGTTGGAGGATGTTTGTAAGGGTGGTTGGATGTTAAATAAGCCTCTCATGGTCGAGGCATGGTTGTTGAATCAGTTTTTTTGAAGTTCTAATAAAAAAAGTGGTTGTTTTCTAGAAATTTCTGTGTGTAAATTTGCTGCTAAAACGTGTGGTACGACCTTTGTACGACCTGTACAGGCTCAACCCTATTATGGTTGGAAAGAGGAGAGTGTCATATTTCATTTGAAAGTGGTTTGGTTAATTTTCATTGAGTTTAGAGGGTTTTATTGACATTTTACTAAAACTGCCTGTGCACAGCCATTAGAGGGTTTGAAAGTCTAAAAATGTAGTTTTTGACCATTCCACCCATTGTATGCCACTGTAACTCAGTGGAATGGTCTAATATGATGTAAATTAGATGTGTGTAAGTTTTGGATGCAGATGTGGACACTTGTGACTTTTCAAGGTGATGCCCTAGTTGAATTTTTGTGCATTTTCAATGCAACTGAAGGTGTAGAAGTTGAGTTTTTGTCAATTGATGTTATGGCTGCCCATGTGAAGGTTTTGTGAGCATGTAAAGGTCTAATGGGATGTGTTCCAAGTGGTTGCAAGGTTTTGTGTGGTGTGGAGATGTCATTTTCATTAAACCCTCCTAATTTGTAAGCAAAATGAGGGTTTCTAGTTTTGGGGTCTTAAAATGCATGACTAACTCAAGAGGTCATTGATTTAGATGTTTTACAACATGTTGATCTATTTTTTTTAGGTTTTGAGTGAATATTGCATGATTGAAGGGTAGTTGCTTTGTAAATTGGACCAATTTAGGCCTAGTTCAAGAGAGGCCAGTCATAGAACTCATATACTTTTTGAAACAAGTGCTTAAGAACTTCTGATATGTTTGAATAGGCCATAATGGGTATCCAAAAAGAGTTTGGGTTCATGGGTGTGAGGTGTCTTTGAAAAGTTATGCCTTTTTGTTTTCAAGTTTGGAAGGTTGCTTGGCATTGAGGGTGAGTTGAATGCATGGTAAAGAAGAGTTCTTTGTTCCAAAGTTGATATTTTCATTGTTGTGAATGACCTTCACCTTGGCTCAGACGAATTGAACCTCAAAACCAACACACCGGACCACATATAATGACCATCTTCGATGGGAAATAACTTCTTGTAAATGACTCATACATCCAGTACTATGTTGACATCAATGACAACCTACTTCAACATTAATGAAATTCATTTGATGCAACCTTCAACTTCCAACAATCTCCCCCTTTGTAATTGATGGCAACACAAGATGTGAAAAGCCAACAACAAAAACCTTCGTAAATCTTTTGATGAGATGAAATAATTTTCATTCTTTTTCACATGCTTCCTCTCGTTCTTTTCACATGCTTCCTCTCCCCCTTTGACATGAATGGAAAAAAAAAACTTCTATGTCCCTTTTACTTCAAAAGAATTCTATAAAAAGTTATAAAAAATGGTTCTTTACCTCAATCCTTCTTCCCTTAGAATATTTCCTTGTATTTTTCTTTTAGTTCCGAAAGACATTTCTTCCAAGAATCCACTACCAACCCTATGTTTAGACAGATACTATTTTTCTTTGCTATTCAATCAATTGTTTCTAGAAGAGTATCCAGAATAGCAATATTCTATGCATTATTCTCAGCATCCACCAGGAGATTGGAAAGTTGTTCCAATCTTAACTCAATTATCTCTTTAAATTTCCAAAAGGTCTTCACAATACCATCCCTTTGTACCAAAATGACTGCAAGATCAAATTGTAAGGAATTGATCCTTTTCATTTGCATTCCATCCTTTTCATTAAGAACATCATATGTTTTTCCAATAGAATTTAGTTCGTGTTCAATACATCATTTTTTGCTTTTAATTTCCAATAGCAATAGGCCATCGAAGACAATACCTATACACACTATTTACACTCTTGATGCATGTTTTCAGTTCATTTATGCTCTTAGTCAATTCCTTATGCGCATTTCAACATATTTAGATTCCATAGCCAATTAAATTTTGTCTTTTTCTACTATTTCACCAGGTAACTATGTAATTAGCCTATCTTTAATCTGCTCAATCAATACTTTCGGTAAAATACTTGTCAATTCACTTAGATCAGTATCATTATGAATTATGTAAATATCCAAGGCATCTATAATCTCATCATGTTCATATGATGGTCCAGACTACCATACGTCTCCAATCTTCTTCAATCCACCGGTTTGCTCAAGAATCTTCAACACCTTTTCTTTAGAAATGTCTTCTTCATCATTAGTTGGTGCCAAATCAATTGCTTCTATAATCTCTTCTTCTCTTTCTTCTTCCTTTTCCTCTAACTTCTGCTTTTTTATTTTCAAAGAACTTTGAGATAATTCTTCTTGCCTTCCTCTTTCTAGAGGAGAATCCTACTTCAGGTATCCCAATCAGACTAAAAATCATGCCAGAGCTCCATACATTTATTTTGATTTCAAAATATTCTTTACCAATATTTTCCTTTTTAGCTAGACATTCCAGATATCAATAAACTTGCTTCCCAAATGGTATAACTGACTTCCACACAACATTCTCTTTCAATGGTAACGATTACAAAAAATGTACATCATCAAGCATATAACCAGAGATCAAAAGTGAAAAGGGTAATTGTCATTCTTTTTCATAGTTAGATTTTCCATTAATTGATTCCTAAGTAACTCACACAAGTCAAAATCCTTCTTTTTCTCAACCATTTGATGTGCACCATAAATGACAATCGCCGAAGTAGAGCCTTCCCTATTTCTGAAATAAATATGATATGAAATGCCATATGCCACTTACCTTATCATTGGGTCGATTATAGTGTGACTTAGAAGTGCATTTGATCTCCTGTTACCCCAGTTAGGGATTTTACCTCTTTGTTCTTTACTAACTTCTTGATTGGAATAGGTCCATTATTGCATAATCTTGTTATTGTTGTAATTGCTTCCTTCGTGATCTCATAGGGTTTTTCAAATATCATCTGATCACCTTGAATTCTTCTTAAGATAAACCAAACAATGTCCACATTCATAAAGTATGGAAATTTTCTCCAAATGTCTAAACCCTTGTACCCTAGATTCTTCACCGCTTGCTTTCGCTCAACTGAAAGAGAAGTCTCGAGATTTCAAATCTTTTCATGATCAAATTAATCAATCTATAACTTACTCAATTTATGCAATTCATTGCTATGAAGATTAAATACCACCATTGCCTTTGAATCCATTGCTTCAACCTTGTTCTCCGTACTTTGGCTTGCCAATGACCCTAACTCTTTACTTCTTAGCTCGTTCACTTCAAAAAGAAATGACTACTCAACTTTCCTTATTTACTTGTCACTTTTAGGGTTTCACCATAAAGGATAATTTATTGCTTTTGACATTATCATTTGTACTTTAGTCTGTCAGTTTCTTCTTCTACCAAAGTTGTTAGTCATATTGTGAAATGCACTGTAAGCAAAAAGGCTCCACAAATCTTCTCTATTGCTTATCTTTTACCGAAATTTTCTTCATTGCCTTCAGAATGAAAATCCACATCACATATCCTTGTGTCACCATATGACACCTCATATATCAAGGGTTTGATAGATTTTTCTATGATTGCTCCCCCTGAAGCCATTACTGGGTTCAGTTCATAGAAGGGGTATCTACATCGAATGTAGATACAAGATTATTTGATTTTTCCTTGTTCTCAAGTTCTTCTTTCTTTCTCTATATCTTTTCCATTTCTCTCCTCACTTCTTCTAGATCTACCATATTCATAGGCTTGTTCTTTTGTTCTGAATTTAGTTTCTTCCTAGTATTTCTCTTACAAAATTTTGAGATATGTCCTAGTTTGTTGCAAGAGTGGCACACAACATATCTTTGATCAAGAGATTTTGTATTCATCTTTGACCTGCTTTGATTAGCCTTGTGTCTAAAGATATTGCATATGTAATAGCATCCATGAAAGGAATGAATTCTTCTATCGGTATTAAACATGTTCATCATTATCTAACTTCTACATTCGACAAATTTATGTCCAAACTTATTGCAATCATAGCATTGTCTAGCAAAGAATCTAACATTCTGACTTATCCTATTTTGGTTCATCATACTTCTACATTTTGTTGCTTTATGTCCAAATTTATTGCATGAGTAACAAAATCCATTCAAAGATGGGTACCTTTGATTATTAGGTTGTTGGATGGGAGTCCATCTGGTATTTATCCTCCGGTCCTTGCTTTGATAAGCACCTCCTTGAAATTTCCTTTGACTATTCATTTTGTTGAAACTTGGATTAGTCTTTGAAATTTGTCCTTCTTCAAGTCCTAGACCACCTTTATCCTTTGCAAGCTTCTAAGATGAAATAAATTCATCAAGCATCACTCAGCTTATCTTAAATTTTTCTTCAAAACTTCTTTCCTTTTCTAGATTAGATTTAAGGGTTACTACTTCTTGTTTAAGTTTATCACATTTTTCTATCTTTTGAAATTGATAATTTCTTTGCTTTGTTCAATTTCCAATTCCAGATTCTCTTCCACTCTTTTGCTTTCTTCAAGTTTCATCCTTAGATTTTTAGTAGTCTCCTTTGCTTCTTTTAGTTCCTAGTAAACTTCTTTATGTTTCAACTTAAATTTCCAGATTTTATTTCTTAGTTTCTAAATGCATTCACCTACTTGTTTGACATTTTCTTTCAGATCTTCATTCTCAGACTCCAAAGTGTTTGTTCTCAATTATTCATCTAAGTCAGATCCCTTCATCATTTAGTTCAACTTCCAAGATCTCCTTCAAGCTATAAAACTTATTCCAAAGGACCTCGCTCTGATACCAATTATTGAATAGGACAACTGAGAGGGGGGGTGAGTCAGTTGTCACCAAATCAAACACCTTAATCATTGACCAGAACAAGTTCCTAATATTGCATAATTGATTAATCAATAAGTGCAAAAACTAAAATTCATCACATAAACACAATAACACTAGATTTACGTGGAAAACCCAATGAAGGAAAAACCATGGTGAGGATTAACTCACACTATAGAGAACATCAAAACCGATTACAAAAAGTCTCACTACCTGAGATAAGGCTCACTGCCTACAATAAGGACTCACTGTCCACAAGGCTACAACCCAGAGATACAAAAATGGCTCACTACCATAATACAAAAGTTATGGCTTACTACCAAAAATGAACTGATGAATTACACCTTTCTTATGTTGAATTCAGTTCCAGATGAAGCTCTATAAAGGTAATATTGTATATCAGTAATCGCTCAATAATTTTTTTTTTATCACACGCCTATTATCTCCGCCTACTTCGCTTATTATGATTTGTTGTATTCACTCATTCACTTTCTTGCTATCACACACTTTTTATGCCTCTATATTCTTCTTGCTCTCTCATCCTTCTTTCCGGAGACACACACACACACATATATCTTACTTATCAATTAGGTCAACCTTGTATAAGGTTAACACGTTTCTTATGTCAACCAAAACATCCATAGGACATAATTAGTATTGCAGATGCTAATTCGACCAAGATCTTCAAATATCTGAATCATAGCTTGTCTTCACAGTAGGAACCAAACCTCAAAACCAACACACTAGACCACATATAACGGTCATCTTGGGTGGGAAATAACTTCCTGTAAACGAATCATACATCCAATACTGTGTTGACATCAATGACAACCTACTGACATTAAGGACAACCATTTGATGCAACCTTCAACTTCCAACACAAGGGACACACCATATTACAACATTTAATACACTCACAAATATATTTGAAAATTTACCTAGAATTACGCCTTGCAATCCTCTTGCCAATGAAAAGCTAGTGAATGATGAAGGAAAGAGAGTTTACTCTTTAATGGCTAGTTGGAGGGAGATGAGATGTGTCTAATTTGAATTTAGAAATTTAGAAAGGATGGGTGCACTATAATATCAAACCAAGTTCAATTTCATGCTAAAATTTTAAACTAGTAGGTAAATAGGAAAATTCAGGATTGGAAGTGGTTCCTAGAGGATTTGTGGAGGGAAAACTAAACTAGGTTCATGGAGTATGTCAAATCTTAGTGCATAAATGTCACTTGTATGCTAGTTATTGTATAAATGTTAATGTGATCAAATTGAGTCCAAATGAAGGAAAAAAAGTGTTAATTAGACAATATTCACTATTCATTAGTTGATAAAAAAAATAAAAAATCTAAAGTCAAATAGTCAATTAAAATGTTTTAATATCAATTTCCTTTACACTAACCAATTTTAGGTGTCCAACTTGTTGGATATATGGTAAAATTATTCTTGATGCAAGTGAACATGAGCAAAACCAAAGTCATTATTTTTCATTAAAAAGAAAAATGAAACAAATTTTCTTTCTTTATGAAGAAAGCTCACTAGAAATACTAGAAAAATACAAGTACATTGGAATTGATTTTCACAAGCATCTCAATTCAAGACTTTTAGGGAAAAGGGAATATGAGGAGGTGGAAAGATTCATACTTACTATAAAATAGATGAAATAATGTTGAGTTATCTATGGAACTAAAAAATCAATAAAATATTTTTGTCACCAAAATAATGTTTAATGAGTGAAGTATAGCGGAGTAGTATGCCAAATTAAAATGGAGTTAACTTAAAATAATTCAAAAGAATATACAAATAAAAAACCTCAAAATCAAAATTTTAGTTTTATTTGAAAGTATTTCAATCAAATCATGAACATTGCCACTAGAAGCCTTCGCAATAACTCCAACATTAAGTTATCTAAAATAAAATAAAATTTTGAGAACCATCAAGCAACCAAGTTGAAGGAAGAATATGTTGGAATGAAAACATATTATGTCAAAGTGTTTAACCCCACATGGGAACACAAAAAAAAGACATAAATGAGAGTTACAAGTAAGAGAAAAACAATTATTTTAATTGTCCACTTGAGGATTAGATTATCATCTTAGGTGTGAGACAAGTAGATGAACTATACCTAAAGAAGAATGAAAAATGAGTAAATATTTTTCAAGGACATGGTAGAGATAAAATGACATTTCATAATGGAGTGTGTAGCTTACAATAATATTCATATCAAGTATAAAAACATCCTAAAATGAATCTAACTTGCTTATCTAAGAAAATAAGAAAAAGTAACAATTTTTAATCAAAACTCATAATAAATGTTTATAAGACTTGATAAAAGAAATAAAAATTAAAAAAATCATTAAAATCTTAATGGTTTCCTCTTTCATTCAACTACTATTTTTGAATAGAAGAGAGGACCCAATTAGAGCACCCTAATTTCATGTCTCTCAAAGTTATACATGACAATTTCAAACTACTTTTAATTTTGTCGAACAGCTTATTTAACAGGTGTCCTACATATAGTTAAGATTTCAAGTCCACATTATCAAATATGATGTCACCTCGGCATGCTTTTTGTTGAGTTGTCAAAAGAGACTCCAAGAAAAGGATAGTACAATAGTTGTGCAATAATTCATATCTTATTGATATACCAATGCGACATCAAATTATTTATTGTTTTTCATTTAATTATGAATACTCATGATCAACTAAACAACTTTGAAGTCACAATTTTACAAGTACTGTAATCGATTCTAGCTGATCTAATATATGGGAATGGGAAGCTTAAAAGTACGAGAGCCCACAGCAGTTCCAGTCAAGTCACTCAACTGGTCCCCGACGTTTCCCAAAATCCGATAACCTTTCTCCATGAGCTCCTCCCTCTTCCCTGATTTGTGCTCCACTGCTGTCGTTCCCTCATCGCTCTCGCCCCTGCAATATAAACACGCCGCCGTCAAACAATGAAAACAACGCATTCCCAGGTGAGATATAGCGGTTATAAGTTGGACAAACACACCTCATGACTAAGCCCAACCACTGTTTATAACCGGCTCTCAGAAGGTTCTTCGTTGTGACCTTACGATATTTCTTGTCTCTCCCGGTGAGGAAAAAGATTTTGACGCCCTTCCCCAACAAAACGTTTTACAGCTGCAACGAGGACGGCAACACGGGCCGTTCCTTCCGCAACCCATGCGTTGAATGACGTAGAATTGTAAGCCTCTCCCCTGCCAAATAAACTGCACGACAGGACCCACCCTCGCCTTTTTTAAGTAGGCTACAGGGCACGATAGTGGGGTGGGGTCTTATCTTTGGGTACAGTAGTACTACCATCAATTCTACATTTCATTGGTTGTTATCATAATGACTGTATGACGAGACCCATCCTTCTCTTTTTTCAATAGGGTAGAGGGCATGAGAGTGGGATGGGGTCCTATCTTTGGATACAGTAGTACTGTCATCAACTCCACATTTCATCCGTTGTTATTGTAATGACTATATGACGAGATCCACCCTTCTCTTTTTTGAGTAGGGTAGAGAGCACAATAGTGGGGTGGGGTCCTATCTTGGCGTACTGTCATCAACTCCACATTTATTAGCTGTTATTTTGTCTCAACATATGTCTCATTAATAGCAAAGATAAGGTATGGATAAGTCTTACAAGTTTATATGGGATAAAGTGGTAGGGAGAAAGAAGAAATATTATTTTGACTAGCTCAACTCTATATGATCATTAACAAAAAGCGCATATAGGGGTTAGTATTCTTTGGAGAGCCAAAATTCTTATTGTTTAATTAAGAACTAACTTTCATCAACTCCAATGTGAAATGGGGTGTTGGGAAAAACTTAAAGAAGCATGAGAGAAAGGATATGTGTTTTTGCATTACAGGCAGTGGAATCTAAAAACACTTTTATTATGGAGTGTGATGTCTTCACCATCCATAACAAACATGTCAATATTTTCATAGTGGTTTTTTGGTACAATGTATTCAATGAGGTGATTGTTGAGAAGTTGGGGGAGGTCATCATCACCTTGAATAGGAAAATAATTGAAATGCATAAAACAAAAATTGTGAGGTTGGTTGTCACATGGGCTAATTTTAGCCTTGTGGATATTAAAAGTTATTCATTATGTATCCAATGAGGTGATTGTTGAGAAGTTGGGGGAGGTCATCATCACCTTGAATAGGTAAAGAATTGAAATGCATAAAACAAAAATTGTGAGGTTGATTATCACATGGGCTAATTTTAGCCTTGTGGGTGTTAAAAGTTATTCATTCATTCATTTGTAATGATTGCAAGATGGAATCCAAACTTTTTTATTAATTGATCGGAATAGAAGATTTTTTAACAAAATAAAAATATATTGTCTACTTAGATACAATAAACTACATGTCATGGTTGTAACACAACTATATTTTAATCTTACTTCACTTTGTGAGGATCAAATGAAATCATTTGAAAATGTCTTATATAATTCTTAAGTTTAGCATATTATTATATTTTATTTTATTTTATAGTTAATTATAAAAAAATTATATTTATTTAAGACATTAGAAAAATAATAAAATGAGTGAAAAAAAATTCAAAAAAATGAATTGCTCTCCATGTAGATGTCTTTATTTTAATTTAAAAAATAATTTCAATATATACGCTGGGCGAAACGTATTATGGCAAAATAGGTATCTGAAATTTCTAATAGGACTAATTAAAAAATTAATAATGTACATAAAATATTCAATCAAAATATACTAAAAATAAGTGTAATAAATATTGGAGTTAATAATCTAATTTTAAGAAATCATGGAAATATTTTACTTGTAGTGAAAAATGTGTTACACTAAGATATCACTCAATCAAAAAATAAAAATTAATGTATTAAAATAATAATAAAATGATAGAAATACTTTCTTAATTTATGTGTGTGTGTGTGTGTGTGCATGTATATATATGTATGTATGTATGTATGTATGTATGTATGTATGTGTGTATTTATATATGTATGTGTATATGTGTATGTGTGTGTATAATTTACATAGAAAATACCACAACTCATTAATTTATGTTCTTAAAGTCTTTATCATTTATTCAATATAAATTAAGGGACACAAAGAATTTTGAAAGCTCAAACCTGTTACAAGGGAGATGCAAAGAAACAAACCAAAAATATGCTCAATATTGCCAAAATGTAAAAGAGTTATTTTACAAAGAAAAGATTACAACCTTATATAGGTAAAAAACCTAAAAAAAGGAAACCCTAGGCTTGCACATAATAATTAATAAAATAATTAATTATTATGCACCTAAAGTTAGCTTAAGTGAAAAAGAGATAAAAGGTAACTTAATTAATTAACAGATATTGTTTAATTAATCAAGTAAAACCAATTACTCTAACACCCCCCCTTAAGCTAGACTTAGGGAGAAGCTAAAACCTAGAAGAAGCTACTGAAAGCAAAGAACAATGGGTCCCGGCAACAAGGCCAGATTAGGTACCCAAGTACAAGGAAATCTCTATGAAATGGAGAAAAAGGAGAAAACCCAGTGGGAAAAACTCCTCTCCAAAAAGAGATAGAAGAACATGCAGAAAGAAACATGAAGGAAGGAAGGCCTCATGAAGACCCCCCAAGGACAACTTCCTTCACCCCAAGCATAGAGCGCAACTGAAGATAGCGCGGTGAAGGCAAAAGGCTTCATGAAGATGTCTGCAACCTGCTCGGCAGTGGGAATATACTCCAAGATGAGAGAACCATCCTGAATCAACTGTCTGATGAAATGCATATGAAGCTCAATGTGCTTCATCCGTTGATGCTCCACCGGGTTGCGAGAAATGTGTATAGCACTCTGATTGTCACACCAAAGAATAGTGGGACTATCAGGAGGAAAACCAAAATCAATCATTAACTATCAAAGCCATAAAATCTCCTGACTAGCGAGCATAGTAGCTCGGTACTCAGCTTCTGTAGATGATAATGCATGAGTAGTTTGCTTCTTGCAAGACCATGTGATAGGACCAGAGCCAAGACAAAAAATAAAGCCAGAAGTAGACTTCCGATCATTGACATCACCAGCCCAATCTGAGTCAGTGTAGCCAACAATGTGAGGATCCCCTGATGTGTAGTGAATGCCATAAGAAAGGGTGCCCTGAATGTACCTCAAAATATGTTTGGCAGCTTGCCAGTGACTCTCATGAGGATCATGGGAGAATCGAGAGACAAGGCCAACAACAAAGGAGAGATCAGGACGAGTGTGAGTTAGGTACAACAAACTGCCAACCAACTGCCTATAAAGTGTAGAATCTACTGAAGGAGTGGGGCAAGTAGTAGTCAAAACAACCCCTGACCGAAAAGGTGTGGGGGTAGGATTGCAATCAAGCATGCCAAAGCGCCGAAGCATATCAAGAGGATACTTATGTTGGTAAATGGAGATCCCATCAGAAGACTAAATCACCTAAAGACCAAGAAAATAGTGCAGAAGATCAAGATCTGTCATCTCAAACTGCTCCATCAAAGCTCGTTGAGCATGATGAATCATAGAGGATGAGCTACCTGTGATGAGGAGATCATCAACATATAGCACAAGAATCAGGATCTCACCCTCAAGATTTTGAATATAGACTGTAGGATCGGAATGCCAGCGTGTGAAACCAATGGAGAGCAAAAAAGAGTCCATCTTCTCATACCAAGCCTGAGGGGCCTATTTGAGACCATATAATGAACGCCGAAGTCTGCAAACCAAAGAAGCATCCTGAACAAAGCCCTGAGGCTGCTCCATATAGATCTCCTCCTATAGGTCACCATGCAAAAATGCACTCTTCACATCCATCTGATAAATGGACTAGACCCTAGAAGCTGCAAGTGATAGTACAAAGTGAATAGAATTCATCTTGGCGATAGGGGAAAATGTCTTGGAGTAATCAATACCCTCAACCTATGAGAAACCCTTCACAACAAGACATGCTCTATACTTATCAATAGAACCATCAGCAGCATACTTGTTGCGATACAACCATTTGCACCAAACCATCTTTCTGCCCTTAGGAAGAGGACATAGATCCCAAGTACTATTCCTCATCAAAGAAAAATACTCCTCCTCCATAGCACTATCCCACTCAGGGTGACCTGTCGCCTCTGAAAAATTTTGAGGATCCTCAGAAATATCATGAATCAAAAGACTAGAACCCGCAATATGAGAACGGGTGCGGCGAGTGTGTGAAGGATCACCTGCCATAGATCCTGATGCCTCAACAGTAAAGCAAGCCCATTTGGGCATCTGAGGTGGAGCAAGTGGAGGTGGAGATGGGGGATCATCAACATCCTCATCAGAATCATCCTCAACATAATCCTAAAGAGCTACAATGTGAGGAGTAGGTAGTGAAGTAGACACTGGAGACAAGGTATCCACTGTGGGAAGGCGCTCATCAAACTGGACATCCTGTCAAAATAGGACCTTGCTGGAATCAAGATCAAACAACCTGTACACCTTAACATCCTCACAGTAGCTAACAAAAATGAGGGGTCGACTCTTCCGCTCCATGGCTCTCCTCTGAGCATCAAGAATAAAGGCCCATGCCTCACTACCAAATACTCGAAATGATGAAACATCAGGCTTGTCATGAGACCAAGCCTCCCCAGGAGTCATATGTCAAATCGCCTTGTGAGGCATCCGATTCTGAATATAATTGGCACAATTAACTGCCTCAGCCCAAAAAGATGGATCCATGGACCTGGACTGAATCATACAATTTGCCATCTCCCGTAAAGTCCTGTTCTTTCGCTCAGCGACACCATTCTGCTGAGGGGTGTAGGGAACAGTAAATTGATGCTGCAAACCATGCTCAGTGCAAAAATCTCTGAAAGCCTGATTCACATACTCCCCCCCATTATCTGTACGTATTCACCGAATACAAAGGCCAGACTGCTTCTCTACAAATGTCTTGAAGATTCGAAAGGAATCAAAGACATCAGACTTGTACTTAAGAAAGTACACCCATGTGCGTCTGGAGAAGTCATCAATGAATGTGAGTACATACTTGGCCCCAGAAAAAGAAGGAGTGGGAAATGACATAAGGTCACTATGAATCAACTCCAAGGGTGCCAAAGCACGAGTGGCACTTCCCTTCGGAAAGGGATCCCTGTGATGCTTTCCAAGCACACAACCATGACAAACACCGTCAGTGCAGGAAATCGGAGGAAGACCAAGAACAAGTACCTAAGTACTCATCTGCTGAAGATATCGGTAATTGACATGGCCCAAACGCTCATGCCAAAGCTTACTCACGAAATCTGCATGTGCTATAAGAGATGAACCTATACCCGCAGAAGGCTCAAATCCATCAAATCTGTAAAGACGAGATGCAGTATCAACATACCCAGTAGCCACAATCAAATCAGAGTCATGGAGGTCCCGAATAACCACATGATGTGGTGAGAACTCAACTGTCTTACCAGAGCCAGAATGGAAAATCTGATAAATGGACAAGAGGTTCGTCGAGATGTCAGGAACAACCAGAACATCCTGCAGAGTACCCCCATCCAAGGTGATAGAACCTGAACCCAAGATAGAAAGTTGAGAAGAGTCACCCACTGCAATCTGTGAAGTACCACAAGAGGCAAGAGAGGTGACCAACTGCTGAGTATGAGTCATATGGTGAGAAGCACTAGAATCTAGAATCCAAGTGGACCCATAGGTCGATGCGCGAGTAGTGAGAGCATGACCTTTCCCTGTGGAAGGAGAAGACGACTGAGGTGAGGAGATGTGATGCTGCTGTAGGGCTTCCTCTAAAGCCTCTAAGTCGTTTCCAACACCTGGAAACTGGATGTCCTTCCTTGCCACAGAAGGTGCAAGTGTCTCCTGATTTCTTCTTAGTCTTGGAGGAAGACTCACTAGACTTCGAAGATTTCCCCTGTTTCGGATTAAGTGGTGGTTTGGAATCAGACTTAGGAGGTGGTTTGGAGGAATGCTCACTGCTTGTAGAATCTTTCTTGGGCTTCGATTTCTGCTTCTGTTTCTCCTTAGATGACTGAACAACCAATGCTTTGTTCTTTGATCCTGAGAGCATATCTATCTGAGAAAGGTGTGACTACTCACGAGAAAAATGCTCACAACACACATTAAAGGTAGGCATGGTAAAACAAGCACCCAGACCATCCATGGTAGAATAGAATGAAGAAGCAAATATCTGAAATGGACCACGAAGCTTTGAAAGGATCAAGTAAATGCACTTTGTGTTTGACTTATTCTTGCCACAACCCTGTAAAATAGTGCAGATAGTTTTGAACTTGTTCAAAAAGTCCTCAATAGTGGGAAATGATTCAAGTTATAGTGAAGTTAGCTCTGCCTCAATCTATAATGCTTGAAACTCATTAATGGTCCCAAAGAGTGTCTCAAACTTCAACCACATGGCTCGAGGAGTGAGCAAAGCATCAAGGTGAAACAAAAAACTGTCTGAAATGTGCAGGGATAGAAAACCCATAGCTTCATCCATCTTGTTCCTGTGCTGAAGAATTTCAAAAGGACATTGCAACTGAGGCTGAACCTCATCTAAACAAGACCACAACCCTCGTGACCTGAGAAGCCTCGTCATGCGAGATTTTCAGGTGTGATAGTTGTGTGATGTGAGTAACTCAACTGAGGAGTCTTTCATGAAATCTTGCACCTATTCCTGCTTGTGTTTTTTATTATTATGTGATCTTTCAAAATAGACAGAAGACGCAGAAGGGTTTGATTGTTTTGAGAGTTTTGGTGTTCTGGTTTTCTGATATAAATGATAGAAAGCGAGAAAAAAAATACCCTCCGACAAGAGATAAACCCAAACTGTAGTACAAACTGAGAAAGAGGAAGAAATGCATAAGAAAAAAAGCTTCAAAAAAAATTCTCATGTACCTAAAGAAAATTCTGAGAAAAAGATCACAAATCTGAATA